>MU223734.1:162182-185644 GCA_018584345.1 Thuja plicata
GGGGGGGGGGGGGGTGAATCAGATCTTAAAACTTAATCACTTAAAACAAATTGATCCACATTCATACATATATAAATGTAACCTAACATCAGATAGCATCCACAACATGAAATATATAACCCATAACATAGAATTTTGGTAACCCAGAAACCCAAATAGGTAAAACTGGGGTGGGGATGACATCCAAAAAATATTCACTACTCTAGCAATAAAGTGTGCTTGTTAGTGCTACAAGAGTTTTGATTACAAAATGCAATCTACCTGGTTAAAGGTTTGTTCGGTTAAGAACTGAAGATCATTACAATCTACCTTGTGAAAGGATTTCAAATTACAATAAAGTAAGCACTGAGGTAAGATATTTAAAGAAGGTCTGTTAGAACCACTTTATTAGGAGATTTCACCTGATACACTTGTTAGAATTTTTCAAATAGTGATCCTTTGTTATGCACTCAGATGCTTATGATAGATCTTCTCTTTCCAATACCTTCTATGATCTTAGAATATGATATGTCTTTTCTCTGCTATTTAGTGCTCTGTCACTTTGCTTGATCTAAGCTTCTTCACAAAATAACTCACTATTCATATCACATGAACACATAGCCCTTCTCTCTATACTCTTAATAATAGGGTTAGAAGCAATCTTATATGTCTTGATGGATCTGTTACCAAGATCTAGATATACGATCAAGATCTAATATTTATCCCTCCAAGGCATTCCAATTTTTTTATTGGCTCCATGTAATGCATAGGATAAAAAAATTAAATGCATAAATAACTCCGTAGATAAATATTAAATGCTTACATATGTTGGCCCAAAACTCATACAAGTCGACCTAAACATTTTACCTCAAATTTTGAATCTATCCTAACATGTATGCAAAAACTATTCTGCTTGGCACTTAACATCTCTATCACTCAACACTTAAATATTCTACTTGGCTCGGCATGATGTAACTCAGAAACCTATAAAATTTCTCGGCAATGTTGCTCGGCCTTGAATTTTTTTAGCTTGGCCACAGTGATAACCAACTAAAACTACCTAAGTAAATGACTAAGTGTTGGTCACTAATCATCAACAAAACTTAGGGATTAACAATCTCCCCCTTTGATATTAGTGGAGAAAATACACTTATCATTTATATTTGTTCCATCCAAAATGTTTCCTAAGTACACAATGTACTCCCCTAGGAATGTACTTCATACTACATACAAAAATTTACATAGTATACATGCCTTAAAACAAAAAATTTACAATTATACCTCTACTATTCCTCTTACATCGTATCCTTGTCATATTCCCCCTTATTTTTGTCACTAATTGTAGGTGGGGTTATGTTGTACTTATCCAAAAACTATTTATGAAGTTGTAAGGTGGAAGAAAATGCGGTGTCCCAACTTTCCTTAACAAACTTCATAACCTCTAATTTGACTTCTATCTCGGCAGCTAGACTCACTAAACTTTCTACAGTAGAGAGATCTGAATTTCTCTTAACCAAATATTTTGCAGCTGAAAGTTCTTTCTGAATTACCTCTAGATGAGGTATCAAATTTTTCTAAATAGTAATCAATTTGACCCTTATCTGACCATCTTCAACCATGAGCTTGACTATTCTACTCTGTGCATTACTCAATCTGTTAAAATGTAAGGATCTAGTGCTAGCATCCATACTCAGTGAACTCCCAGTTGACTTCAAGTCTAATTTTAATTTCTCTATAGCCTATAGATTATCCTTTGTGAAGAATTATACATCACATAACTTCTTATACAAAGAATAAATATTAGTTGCAACTTCCTCCAAAATTACTACAAGAGAAGAAAGTTCAACCTTCTTTGTCGCAATCTCTTCTGAGATTTTTGCTAGTATATTGTGCTCAAATTTCCTCTTAGACCATTGAGAAGAACCTCCTACAGAAATATGGTTAAAATGCATGAAATAACAGAATATAGAGCAATAGTAGAACTCAGAGTGAATCTATTGATCACGAGCCACTTCGAGGGGTAACCTCCTTTGAGCAAGCTCAATATAATAAATTTATCGGTACCCATCAAAGGCCTCAACACACACTTATATACTAAGAAAAATCTAGAAAATTAATACTACCTATGCATGTGGGATGATAAAATATACTCATGGGATGACTTACAAAGCATATGCATCCAAAAACACTACACTAACAAAATAAACAGAAGGAACACACAGGTTCCTAACATCCTCTCTCTCTTAGAAAAAAATCTTTGTCCTCAAAGATTAAGGTGTGGAAATTGTTGCTAAATCTGAAGAAGGGGTTCCCATGTAGCATCCTTCCTTATCCATTTCAAGGAGAGAAGTTTGTGCTCTGACATTGGTACTAAGAACTTTCTTGAGACAAGAAGCGTGAAATACTGGATGAATGCGGGAATAAGGAGGAAGTTCCAGTTTATAAGCAACTGAACCAATCTTCTACAAAACCTTATATGGCCCATAAAATTTTGGGGCCAGCTTATGATGCCCTTTAAGGTTCTGGGAGGATTGCTTGTATGGCTATAGATGAATAAAAACCATATCCCTGACTAAAAATGAGCGCTCAAAATGGTGTTGATCTGCCTATTGTTTCATTTGATTTTAGGCCATGTGAAGATTATCCTGTAAGGTGCGAAGAATCTGATCCCTGGTGCGGAGAACTATGTCAACTGCCTAGACTGGCGAGCTACTGGGAGTGTAGGGAAGGAGCATTGGAGGTGCCTGACCATAGATTGCCTCATATGGATTCATTTTAGATGTAGTGTGGTAAGAGGTATTGTACCACCATTTAGCTAGAGGAAGCCACTTGGCCCACTGATGTTGTTGTTTGGAAGTGAAGCAGCGAAGATAAGTTTCCAAGCATTTGTTGACAATTTTGGTCTTACCATCGGTTTGTGGGTGATAGCCCAAACACATCTTCAGTTTGGTGCTAGTTTATTAAAATAGTTTAGTCCAAAAATGACTAGTAAAATTTTCATCACGATCTAAGATAATGCAAGAAGGGAGGCCATGAAGATGGAAGATCTAGTCCATGAAGATTTGTGCAACTGAGGAGGTAGTATAGGGGTGGCTGAGGGCTCAAAAATGACTATATTTAGAGAGATGATCAACCACAACCAAGATCATTGTCTTGCTGCCTGATTTAGGAAGCCCTTCAATGAAATCCATAGAAATATCAGTCCAAATCCATGTAGGGATGGGCAAGGATTCCAGCAAGCCAGGAAGGAGGGTCATTTCACCCTTGTGGCATTGGAAGGTATCACATTCAGCCACAATCTATTGAATCATCTATTTAATTCCTTTCCAAAAGAATTTTTTCCTTACTCACTCATAATTTTTGAGGAATCCTGAGTGCCCTACCGAAGGAGAAGCATGGAGTTCATAAAAAATAGCCTGTTGCAGGATCTAGATTCTGAGGAAGCACTAGATTACCCTTGTATTGGAGAGAAGAACCATCCCAAGAGTAATGTGGTATATAAAAAGGATTAATGGCCAAGTGGTGAATGATTTGAGATAAAGAAGAGTCACTGACATAGCCCTACTGAACAAATGCTAACCAATTGGGAATTGATATAGAAATAGCTGAAAGGGAAGCTTGATCATCAAATGTGCGATAAAGAGCATCTGCTACAATATTGTCCTTACCCTTCTTGTAGGTGACCTCATAATCATACCCCATGAGTTTACTAACCCATTTTTTTTGTGTAGGGGAGGATACCCATTGTTCTAGGAAGTATTTCAGACTTTGGTGATCAGTCTTGATGCAAAAATGACTCCCTAGGAGGTATGGCCGTCACTTCTATAAAGCATGAAAAATAGCCATCATTTCTTTTCATAAGTAGATAGGGCTAGATTCTTACCAGAAAGGGCTTTTCTAGTGAATGTATTAGGATGGTCATCTTGAAGGAGAAAAACACCCATTCCATTGCCACAAGCATCACTCTCAATAGTGAAGGGTTTGGAAAAATCTGGCATAGCGAGAACAAGTGTACTACACATATCTTGTTTCAGTTATTCAAACACATTGTCAACAACATGGGTCCAGGTAAAAGCATCCTTTTTTAACATAGCTGTCAATGGTGCTACAATCTTCCTGCAATTCTTGACAAACTTACAGTAATAGCCAGTCAGCCCCAAAAAACCCCAAAGGCTCTTGAGAGTTTTAGGATGCGGCCATTTTTTCATGGCATCTATTTTTGTAGGATCCACCTGAACCCCTTAGTGTGCAACAATATGCCCAGGATACTCCACTTCCTCCTGGCCAAACACACATTTAGACTATTTTGCATAGAGTTGATGATTAGAGAGAAGTTGCATTACAAGCTCCAGATGATGGAAATGCTCAGCCCAAGTTTTGCTATATATGAGGATATCATTGAAGAAGACCAGAATGAATTTATGGAGGTATGGCCGAAATATTTTATTCATCACTGCCTAAAATGTTGAAGGAGTGTTAGTGAGGCCAAAGCGCATGACTAAAAATTCATAGTGACCATCATGTGTGTGGAAGGCTATTTTAGGTATATCCTCCTCATTAACCCTAATTTGATGATACCCAGAATGAAGATCCAACTTGGAGAAAAAATGAGCTCCATAAAGCTCATCAATAAGTTCATCAACAAATGGAATGGGAAACTTATCCTTTATGGTGAGATTATTAAGTGCTCAAAAATCAATGCAGAGTCGCCATGACCCATATTTTTTGTGGACAAGCAGAACTGGAGAAGAAAAGGAACTGGTACTAGGGATAATAATACCTTGCTTCAGTAAGTCATGAATGAGCATCTTGATTTTGGTCTTCTAATGAAATGGGTAGTGGTAGGGCCTGATGTTGGGTAGAACACTACCAAGAAGGAGCTGAATATAGTGGTCCTCAAGGTGAGAAGGGGGCAATCCCATAGGTTCAGCAAATACACCTGAATACTTATCCAAAATTTGTTGTAGATCTATAGAAGTACTAGAGACCACTAATGGCTGCATTTGAATGGAATGGAGCTAAGCGATGACACCATGTGAATTATTCTTAAGAATTTTTTCCATATGATGTGAACTAATGATATTGAGAGACCCCAACTGTAAGCCTTTCAAAGTGTGTTGTTTCCCATTGGCTGAAAACTGCATCCAAAGTTTAGCAAAATCCCATAGAATGGGGCCAAGAGTGCGTAACCATTGGGCACCCAAAACCACATCACATCCACCTAAGGGTAGGGAAAACATGTCAAAGTGCAGGTTATAATCTCCAATAGTGAGATGCACATTGCAAATTTTCCCTTTGCAAGGTAAAGTACCCCCATTGGCAATCATGACTTCAAATCTAGAGCAGGGATGGACAAAGAAATCAACATTTTTGGCTATTTGGGGGTCAATGAAGTTATGAGTGCTACCAGAATCAATGAGTATAGTAAGAGGGATCTTCTTGAAGAAACTCTAGACGTACATGGTTTGTGGAGTAGTGACTCCTACCAAAGCATGCATAGATATCTCTAGTTGAGATTCTGGCAAAGGAGGTTCAGGATGTTGAGGCTCAACCTCATCATCCACTATTTCATGAGCATCTACATATTCTTCTAGTTCAGGTGGAGAATCCACATCTAAGAGATAGAGCTTTTGCTGAACACATCTATGGCCCTGGGACGATTTCTCATCACAATTATTATAAAGCCATTTTTCTCGCTTGTCTCGCATATTTGTTTCAGACAAGTGGTTGATAGGAGTAGTTTTGGGAGCTGGTGTGACTTGAGGGTTGTGAGAACCCATATTTTTGAATGGAACAAAATTGGATCTGGAATGTTGTAGAGCACTAATCTTGTCCTCTGCTAACTTAGCCAACCCAAGGGCTTCCATCATTGTAGTGGGTCAGAACATTTTTACTTCAGATCGAAGTGCATCCTTCAGGCCACTGATAAAACAACTGTGGAAGAATTCATTAGACATATGTTAGTGTGATTAGCTAATTTTTCAAACTCTATTTGGTATTCTCTTACACTGCTTATTTGGTGCATTTTAGTGAGTGCTCCTATGAAGTCATCAAAATCACTAGGGCCAAAGCGCTCCAAAAGGAGTGTGCACAATTCTGTCCATGTTGGGTCTACATTAGCCTTGATGTACCAATAGAACCATTGAAGAGCTTCATGTTCCAAATGAAAAGATGCAAGTGGGACTTTGTTGTTATCTAAAGTATTATGCAAGATGAAATACTGCTCTACCCTGTATATCCATCTAGTCGGATTAGCACCATCAAAGCGAGGAAAATCAAGCTTCGGTCCACAAAAATTTCTAGAAGAGAACCCAATGTCTCTAGAGTGGTTTCGGTTCATGGCTGAATGCTGAAGAGTGAGACTAAGAAATTTTTCATACAGATCTTGAAGTTTGGTTTTGAGGGATGCAAGTTCCTCCTCCATGATTTTTTCTCCTATACGTGTAACAACCATAAAGCAATTTTTTTTTTTTTTTTGGAAATGGGTAGGAAATGAGAAACAATTTTTTTTTCAATTAGGCCAAACTTGGATTTGGGCAAAACTCAGATGGTAAAAGGGTGTTTGTCGAGTGGTTGGACACTTTCTGATGAAAAGGGAAAAATAAAAATGAGGGTTTCAGGGTTGGGGAGGTGGAATGAGATGAGTGGTCCAAAAGGGGCAAGAGAGAAGAATTAGGAATTGAAGCTTGTGGCCTGATTTGCTAGTGATTGGATGAGAAGCAAAAAAGATAGGGCAAACCCTAAAATTAGATAAATGAGGGATTTAGGGATTTGATATGTAGAATTTGGGGTAGGGTATTCAAGGAAGGAAGTATGTGGAATGGTTATTCAGGGGTTCTGAGGAACTTTGAGAGGAAACAGGAAGAAAGAAAGGAATTTATGGCTAAAAAATGGAAAATCACTCAAATACTGAATAACTGAAAAAAAGTATTGCAATAACAAGAAATACTAGAATTGAAATGAACCCGAATGCAAAAAAGGAACCTAAAGGTCATGACAGAAATTTTTTTGACATAATTTCCACCCATCGAGCCTAAGAAAGTGCTCTTATACCATATGAGAAGAACCTCCTACAACAATATGGTGAAAATGCATGAAATAACATAATATAGAGCAATAGTAGAACTTAGAGTGAATCTATTGATCGCGGGCCACTTTGAGGGGGTAACCTCCTTTGAGCAAGCTCAATACAATAATTTTTTTGGTACCCATCAAAGGCCTCAACACACACTTATATACTAAGTACAATCTAGAAAAGTAATACTACCTATGCATGTGGGATAATAAAATATACTCACGAGACAACTTACAAAGTATATACGTCCAACAACACTACACTAACAAAATAAATAGAAGGAACACACAGGTTCCTAAAAACCATTGCAATAACTTCTCATTTGATTCAATGTTGTCATCATTTACCTTCTGCACAATATGAACTAATTGTTCAAGAATAGGAGGTTGAGGATTTTCATCTTCCATGTCAAAATATTTTACAAATATATCCTTGATGTCATGTAACACCTACGTTTTCTTCTACTCTCTTTTCATTTCTTCCTGCCTTTTCTTCCTCTTGAATAATTCTTGAAGAGTCTCAATTTGTTCATAAGATAAAACATTGGGATCCCATTGTGGAATCACAATCATTTCATCTAATGTGACATTAAGAGTGGGAAACTTCTTCTTCATAAATTTCCTCCTCTTAAATTCATGTGAGCTACTGCTTGGATTCATTTCCTCAATACCTTTTCCTATGTCAGTTGCAGTCACCATTACATCTTCCAATTCAGTCAAAATGTCCTGTTGATCAGGCATACCTCCTTTTTTAAGTCTAATGGGAGTAAATGATGAAGAGTGTGGTAAATCAACCAACACTTTCACTGCCTCTTGTTCCTTAGGCTCATTTTCAGTATCCCTCATCTCCTCTCCACTATCTAAAACTATTTTCACAACCTCTAAAATAGATGGATTTTGTATAGTTACCTCTTTTTCATCTATTTTCTCCTTCTCTGCTTCCTTTTGTTCAATTTTATCTTCAAGTTTCTCTATATTATTCTCTTCTTCAGCCTCAGCAGCCTTAATAGGAAATTCTATACTTGTATCTCTTGGCTCATCCTGACTCTCAGATTTCAAATTACTAGAGTCATCAATTGTGATGTCAATTGGACTATCTTCTATTAGATCAACAATGTTTACTGTATCTATTTGTTCTTTTGGTTCTACTTCAGTCTTGTCAGGCTCAGTAGAAATTTTCTATTTCACTTTCTGTGTTGTAGGGGTGGTTTCAAATTCTTTATCCTTCTGCTCAGATGTTCCTTCATCAATCTTCTTCTCTTGTGGAGCTACCAATCCAAAGATTTCATTCCATATCCTAGTACTTTGTTGTGCTATATTTTCAATATCATTTTTCAAAACAACATATCCTCTGAGTTTAGGTTTGAATTTATGCTTGTACTCCTCAACAAATTTATCTCTTTGTTTCTTAGTGAGCTCAGGGATGAACTTAGCTAATGTACCTTATCTAATCTGTATCTCAGTAGTAAGTGCAAATTCCCATTTTCAAGATAGAAGTTCATATAGTTCAGTCAACACATTGTTTCCTATCTCTATAGGAGTTAACTTGAAAGTGCTCATCATATCTAGTAGATAATCCTGAACTTTGTGCTTATCTTCTACATTCAATTTCTCATACTTGATAAATTTAAAACTAGATAACCCTTCAAACTTCCTCAAATTATCACATACCTCATTAATATCAATGGGTCTTTGGAATGGTGCAGTTGGTATGTTGTTGGGTTCATTAGTTTTAGTCTTTTCTTCATCACTTTCTGGATCCAAATGTAGTTTCCTTCTTGGTATTTTTACTTGAAGGATTGGCACAACCTTTGTTGCAAATTGAGTCTTTGTTCTGGAACTACTCTCTCTAACCTTCTCGTTTTCATATACATTTTTTTCACTATTGGAGATGTAGCAGTAGATTCCCTTGTCCTTGGACAATTGGCAATGGGAGGGGTAACTTTAGGTTTTGGTTGGCTAGGCTTAGTTACATTGGCTAATGTTAGTTTCTTTCCTTTTGCCTTAACAAGAATCTCTTCTTTTGATTCACTTACTTCTTCTTATTCTTCTTCAGATATATCTTCTCATTATCCAGTAGATAGGCCTAGAGGTGCATCCTTTAGCTCCTCATCACTCGACAATCCAACCATTTTCTTTAGATTATTCACAATATTTTTCCTCTTTCTCTCCATGGTTCGTGCCTTTAGATTCATAGATATCTTTTCCTTATCTTCATCATAATTTCCAAATCTCTTTGCTGCTATATCAATCTCCTATGCTAGGAGTGTTGTGATAGCTGCTGATGTTTCATCAATGTTAACTTCATAGGGAAATGGATCTAGCCATGATACCCTAGGTGTCACAGCCTAAATGTATGTGTAATCTATGTCAACTAGAAAACATATCTCCTCATAGTGCTTTTCTACTAGTGAACTAGGAATTCTAGTCCTCAACCTCATTCTCTTTTTGAATTCCACAAAGTAGTTTCCCATAATACTATTGAAATTACTGCCTAATTACTAAATACATTCACTAATCTACATAGTAATAGGTCTATCCTTCTTCCAAACAATTTTTCCCAGTGTAGGAAATGAATTTTGTACATAGAAGAATATGAAAACTAGTAAGGAACCAAACTTACATGATGAACTCTTAGATTTTCTAATCGATAATAGGTTCTTGGCTAGTTGCATCAACTACAGCTTGGCAAGGTCATAGGTGTGATTCTTTTTAACTATCTTCCATGCTTGGTCCACAACTTTGCAAGGAACACTTACCAGTCAACTCGACTGATAGAACTTATGTGCAATCACTCTCACTCCAAATTCAAGTTCTAAATCATCAATTGTAGAGATATTCATACCTCTATTATTCCAGACAGCTCCTATGTTAACTACTATATCTTCTTTACTTTGATCTCTCATCATTCTTTTTTTGCTGACAATAGGATATCTAGTTACTTGATGAATAATTTATTTAGTGATCCTAACTGGTCCATTGTCCAACCAAATATGCAGATTATGAACTCGGCTTAGAACAACCTTAATCCATTCATCTTTGAAGTTTGGTGGTAAATCTAGGGCATGAGTTAACCTTTTTTTGGCTAAATGCTTGAATTCGTCCTTCAGAACTCCATTTTTGCACAAATTGTTGTAGGATTTCCTCAATTCAATATCACCTACTTCACCAATCTTAACCATGTAACAAGATCTAACATCATGGATGATGATTACCTTCGGTGGAATAGATGAGAGGGCTCTGTTTAGATCACCTAAAATTGCACTTTTAAGAACAACTCAGAAGTTAGGAGGTGCACACACATTACTTCTCACCAGCTGAACTTGCTTCAACTCCTTCTCCATATCCTTGATTGGTGCAGAAGAACTTGCAGCCATAATCTCTAAAGTTAGGGTTCAAAAATGAAGAATAGGGTACCTCGGAAAGTAGCACTTCACACTGTTCACCTTAGAGTTGCTGACGGTACACTGGAAAGATCTTTGATACAAAATTTGCTAAGATCAATTCTACAACTTCTTCAATTTCTTTGTGAATATTGAAAATCATAAGGTAGAATTAAGAGAAAATAGTTCATCCTTATATAGAATCAAAAGGTCAAGTTAGGTAAGCAATAAATGCTCTACCCATTGGGTTAGTGCAAACTAGCTGTCATTGGCTGACTAATGTAACTTGCATACCATTCAGCTGACCATACTTGGCCATCACAAAACTTACTCAGCCAACTAGCTCAGCACCTATAGTGCAATTAACTCTTCTTGACATTTGTAATAAACATGTCCTAGTGCATCTCAACATATGCAAGTATGGTTTTTTTCACATTTACATATTAGGAACTGATGTAATATTTTAAATTTTAAATTTATTTCCTTACATACCTTTATTTCTTAGTTAGAGATGGTGTGATCATCTGATCCATTGGATTGGGTGACCTCAGCTTCAGTAGTTTCACTGTTGCTCGGCTCTATTTTCCTTACCCATGTCTAGTTCATCTGTGCTGTAATTTCCTCAATAGTAGGAGTAGGTACTCTTGTCCTACACTCTCTCTTAGTGTGACCAATCTTCAAACAACTAAAGAAAACTAGGCTTCCATTCATCCAACTCTTATATTTTCCTCTGAAATGTGTCTTTAAGCAATCTTTAGGTGCATGTCCATATTCTTCACAGTAATGACAACTTTGCCTTGTGTTATAATCCCAATTGTAAGTGTTGCCATCCCTAGGTGCTTTTGTTTGTGTCTTAGATGTCCATTACTGTTTAGCATTGGATCTACAATCTTGTGCTTTATGACCATATTTCTGACACTTGTAAAAATAACCATTGAATCTTGGTTTGGGAGGTGCATCATTTGCTTCAACCCAACATTCATGTCCTTTATGTCCAAACTTATTACAATTAAAACATTAACCATGGAACTTAGGTTGAGGATTTGACTTAACTTTCTTCCTTCGGAAAATGTTTGTTGTATGACCTGGTTTTCCATAGTGGTGGCATATAGGTTTGTTGTTATTTGTCTTTAAATTCCTCCTTTCACCTGTCTTTGATTATTGTCCTTTCTCTATAGATGTCTTTGGTTCAGTGTGACCTAGTCCAGAAGAATCTTTTCGTCTCCTTAATGCTTCCATCAGATTCTCAAAATGAGTCAAAGCTTCATTAGGTTTATTCAACCTTTCATTCAGTTCCTTCTCAGATCTCAAATCATTTTTCAATTGATTTTTCTCAGATCTCAGACTAACAATTTCAATGTCTTTCCTACTGATCTCCTGATTTGCAAGTAGTAGTTGATTTTCCATGTCAACCTAATTGATTGTCATCATTTGCACATTATGTGTCCTTTCATCATGTCTAACAGTCATCATTATTTTATCTTCTTCTACCATAGCTCTATCATCTTCAGCTTTCTTCTTTTGTTCTACTACTTCACATAGTCTTACTGTCTGCATTTGTTATTCTCTTTTCAGGTTCCTAAATTCCTCACACAAAGTATTGGTCTTTTCCAATAGATCTACAATTGCTGAATCGATCTCAGCGGAATATCCATTCTGAAATAGATTTGCAGTTTCATCTTCCTAATAATGAGTGTCATTCATTTGTTTGGCCAAATCTCTCCTAACTGTCAATGATTTCTTCAATTCTTATCTTGTTGTCTCAAGTTGATGTAATGCTAGATGAATCTCAATCTTCTGATTCTCAATGACTTTACCCAACTTGTAAACCTCCATCTCAAGATCTGTACTCACAAGCTGATTAAAAGCTT
The DNA here is from genome assembly GCA_018584345.1 of Thuja plicata. Taxonomy (NCBI): domain Eukaryota; kingdom Viridiplantae; phylum Streptophyta; class Pinopsida; order Cupressales; family Cupressaceae; genus Thuja; species Thuja plicata. The sequence goes on from MU223734.1 coordinate 174,490, forward strand.
TTATAGGAGAACTATGCTCTGATACCAATTGTTGGAAGTACAATATTGGGAAAGATAGATACTGAGAGGGGGGGTAAATCAGATCTTAAAACTTAATCACTTAAAACAAATTAATCCACATTCATACATATATGAATTTAACCTAACATCAAATAGCATCCACAACATGAAATATATAAACCATAACATAGAATTTTGGTAACCTAGAAACCCAAATAGGTAAAATTGGGGTGGGGATGACACCCACAAAATCTTCACTACTGCAACAGTAAAGTGTGCCTATTAGGGCTACAAAAGTTCTAATAAAAAAATGCAATCTACTTGGTTAAAGGTTTGTTCGGTTAAGAACTAAAGATCATTACAATCTACCTTGTGAAAGGATTTCAACTTACAATAATGTAAGCACTCGGCTAAGAGATTTAAAGAGGGTTTGATAGAACCACTCTATTATGAGATTTCACCTGATATACTTGTTAGAATTTTTCAAGTAGTGATCCTTCGTTATGCACTCAGATGCCGATGATGGATCTTCTCTTTCCAATACCTTTTGTGATCTTACAATCTGATATGTCTTTTCTCTATTATTCACTGCTCTGTCACTCTGCTTGATCTAAGCTTCTTCACAAAATAACTCATTGTTCATCTCCAATGAACACACAACCCTTCTCTCTATACTCTTATTAATAGGGTTAGAAGCAACCTTATATGTCTTTACAGATCTGTTAGTGAGATCTAGATCAACGATCAAGATCTAATATTTATGCCTCCAAGGTATTCCAATTTTTTGTTTGACTTCATGCCACGCATAGGATAAAACACTTAAATGTGTAAATAACTATGTAGATAAATATTAAATTCTTACATATGTTGGACCAGAGTTCATACAAGTCAGCCTAAACATTTTACCTCAAAGTTTGAATCAATCCTGACATGTATACAAAAACTACTTTTCTCGGCACTTAACATCTCTATCGCTCGACACTTAAATATTCTACTTGGCTGGGCATGATGTAACTCGACAACCTGTAAACTTGCTTGACAATGTTTCTTGATCTTGAATTGTTTTAGCTCGACCACAGTGATAACCAACTAAAATTTCCTAAGTAAATGACTAAGTGTTGGTCACTAATCATCAACAAAACTTAGGGATTAACACTTCTAACACTCTCAACCTATTGATTGAAACTTCAATTTTGGGGTATATACAATGAGAATCGACCACTAATTGAACTCCAAGACACCTACAACACATCTATCCCTTATTGGGCTATTAGACTCAATTAGGTCTCTCTTAGAGGTTTTTGGACAACTTTTAATCTTCCTTAGTGACTTTTTAAAAAAATTACATATTCAGTACCCTTTTTGGACTTCTACAAGAATACAAAGTTATAGGACCCATCTCTACTCCAGAACCCCTTAACCCTTATTGTGTTCACAGACCTAATAGGCATAATTAGGCCTGGTTAACAAAGTCTAAGGAAATGGGTACAGTAAATCAATTCAACACCTTAGGAGTGTTCTCCTACCCCATTTATTTTTCCCAAATCAACCATTTACCAAGTCAGACTTCTCTCTTTGTATGACTTTCTACACCAATTCATCATTCTTAGGCTAAATACATGGGCTTAATTACCCTAGGGCTTGATGCATAAAATAGAAAACCAACACCTCTCATCCTAAGAATTTTGAATACCTAAATATACATCCATAAATTGCATTTCCCAAGTGGTCTATGAATTCCACTTGTGAAATGTTAATTTAGGGCTCCATCTTTGAAGCATGTTAAAAATTGGAGGGTTTCCTGAATAGTCTGAACCAAATTGAAAATAAATTCCTACTATAATTACCAAATAGAATAATATCAAAGGAAAATGAAATATAATACATCATACTTCATTTCCATATAGGATATTCTGACACCACAATCCCTACAGGATCTTACAATACTAAAAAATAGATAAATACTCAGGAAATTAAATGTTGTCTTATTCAAATCCACCAAGAATCGTAAAAATTCATAAATATTCTATTCGATGGGATTAACCTACCTCAAATAGATTCATTTAAATGATAATAACCATCTTTTGAATGGTTATGACCATTGTGAACAAATTTGCAACTTCTTGAGCAACTTTTCAACAACATTTGCAACTTTTGTATTTGTTGTCAACAACATTGTAATTTTAGTGCCACTTTTGCACTTTTCATCCTATAAACTACAAATGGAATAAAATATTCTCTAGGACCATTTATAAGGTCTTTATTATATGAAACATCATAAAAATCCTATGACACCCTACTAGAATTAACACTGAGGTCCTAATTGTCTAAGGAGACCCAAGGTCTATACAACATATTTGGTACCTTTAACCCTACAAAGTGGACCCAAATGACTACATTTGGTTGATATTAAGGATCCAAACCTTATTACATCAATATACCCTCCCTAGACCCTTGGAAGGCATCATGTGGTTCTCTAGACCATACTCCTCAGTCTAAAAAGAACTCAAGTCTCTTGAGGTGGAATCTCTACAAGGGTTTCTCCAGCTTTAGAAATAGCCTCCTCTGTCATCCATGTGGCATCATCAAAGGCTGTGTTATTCCACTTAACAAAGAAATCAATATAGGTTCTCCTCATTGTCTTGTGACTTAACCTATTTTGCAAAATGAATTCCATCTCTAATGAAGGGTGCTCCCCTTATTAACACAAACACGCAACAAAATCAATAATAACAAGAATTGCAAAGACAAGAAATGGGCTTTCTATTATCCACCATGAAATGAAAATTACAATATTCAGAAATATAACATGCACAACCACATGAGAATTTTATTATAATAATATGCAAACTAGATCCACCAGATGCATAACCCAAAATTGCCCTAGACAACCGTACGAGCCTTCAATATATAGGAAATTTTAACCGCCCAAGAATATTGTAGCAATTAAACCCTAAATTTTTGAGGCCAACCATCCCTACAATATTATTATTCTTTTTTATTAAATTAGAGTAGGCCCATACAACATTGAAACCTAAAAAGAAATTTTGAAGAAACTTTAACATTTTCAAGTTCAAGTAGCGCAACTTCTAGAGACCATAACTCATCAACCATTGACCCAATGGGCCATTGTAAACCCATTTCACAAATTCCATAAAGTTTTGTACCTTGTAGCCAATATAAAAAATATCCAATATCTAAAAAACTACACTTGATCTGGCAATGAAACTTTATTAGCAGGCCCATACAATCAAAGTGAACCTCTAGAGAATAAAATAGAACATTCTGAGCTCAAATGAAAAACTTACTAAAAATAGTAACTTTCTAGAAATAGCAAATCTATAGAAAATAGCCCTTATTGAAAAGAAACTAGAAAATATTTTTGGGTGATGCAAGATTGCTCATACACCTAGGATGCTCCTACATTAATCTTATGATTTTATGGTTGGGGAATACTATCCTTCAAGTATAACTGATCTCAACCTTGGTCACCTCCATCACACACATCACTAATAGGACCCTTATATGCATAAATTTTAGATACATTAAATATTGGAGATAAAAAAATATCAGAGGGTAAATATATCTTGTATGGATTGTTCCCACATTGTTTGAGGATCTTAAAAGGACCTATCTTCTTCATCATAAATTTGGTGTACTTTTCTTTAGGCAATCTCTCCTTTTTAAGATGAATCATCACCATATCTCCCACCTAATACTGCAAGTCTCTTCTTTTCTTATCAATATTCTCTTTATACTTACGAGTCACATACTTCAACTTATCTTTTACCTATTGATGAATCTCTTTCATTACCTATTAGGAATAACAGTCCACAAGCACAACTGAGAGGGCGGGGAGTGTGAATAAGTTGTGTTACAGATTATTGAATATTAAAATTTATAAACCAAAAATTTAATTCAAATGATAACACATAAATTCCAACACAATAACACAATCCTTGTTGTCAAGGAAACCTTGATAAAGGTAAAACCTTGGTGGGAATTAGCACCCACAAATGATTTACTGAGAGTATAGTATCCCTATTAAAATATTTATCCATATTAGGATCTTATTACAACATTATAGTATATAGTCCCTATTAAAGGACATACCTTGTTAGGATTCAAGAGTAATAGTGGGTTCACTGCCTATGCACACTACCCAAAGAAGGTTAAATCCATCCTCAAGGATTAACAATCCAAACAAGTGTATATAAGAAATGTACAATCTATTGAACTATCTGATAGCAACTATCTTTTCTTGGTCAGCTCCAATGAAGTACTATAATCACAAACTCTTCTCTATATCTAGCAGCCAATCAAGCTTCACAGCTTCCACACTTCTTTTCCTTTCACTTACCTTCTCATCATATCACTATCACATCTTTTCAAAGAAAAGATCTCTCATATATACCCTATTACAATAATTGATTAGGTTAACAAATTAAGCTCTCCTAATATACAAATAATTGTTACACCCCTTTCTAAGATACACAAGGTACTTTAAACAAGTAAACATCAATTATAATACATTAGATATAATCCAAAATCTGCAATCCATGCTCTCAATCCGTAATACACACTACATCTCTAGAGTTGACCCCAACTAGGTCTCCTCTAGAATACACGCCACAAATGACATCACCAAAAATCACATGACTTAAAATCAATAAAAAATACTCCTCAACATGTATACTCTCATCCCTTAAGCTCACATAACCTCAATCATCATCGCATGTAAGATATACTCAAAATATAGAGACTCACTTTGTCAAGCATCACTGTCACACTCCAGAAACCACTCTTCACAAAAACATATGTAACATCTCCAATATGAAATATTAAGACAAGAGACCTTATAAATAAGGTTATCACACATCCTTCTTCATATCCTCATCTTCACTCTTTCTTATTCATCTGTACAGTGTCTGTACACTTCTTTTAGTCATTATAAAATAGTAATAACCAGTTTGTTCTCTCCACAGAAACATATGTTGACATCAATGACAAAACATGAATGCCAACATCATTAGTAGTACCCAATTTTGATATCATCCAACAATCTCCCCCTTTGGCATTGATAAAAACATATGGGAAAATCCATCAACCCAAAATTACTCTCTCTCAATACAATCTTCCCAATACCCTCAACACAAATCTGACTAAAGTAGTAGGGATTTTTGCATAGAATCTCTCCCCCTTTGGAAACAATGGAAAAGGGTGCCATAACTCTTCTTTGATCTTCTGTAAGGTTTATCTTTTTAAAATCTTCATGTCTAATAACCAAGTGAAAAATCACCCAAATGTGTACCATAGTGTTCTTATGATTACTCCCCCTAAGGAGTAGATCCATACATCAAGTCAAGAAAATGATATAGCTCTAAAACCCACATGACTAGTGCATTTCTACATCAATTAATTACCACTGGGAGGGGCTCTCACCCAAAGCATGCTGCTGAGATATTCAAAAGCATATTTTTGAAAAATTTTTGTAAATATATCCGCTATTTATTCCTTTGTGCTAATATACTCCAGTCTAATCTCTTTGTTTTCTACTTTGTCTCTCAAGAAATGATACTTAATAGCAATATGTTTAGTATTTGAATGCATTGCAGGATTGCTTGACATATTCCCTATGCTATTCTTATCACAATAGATAACCAATGGCTCTTCAAAAATTATTTCAAATTCCTTTAGCATTTGTTTCATCCAAATAACTTGTGTACAATTTAGAGCAGCAGCAACATACTAAGATTTAGTAGTAGACTAAGTTATACAATATTGCTTCTTACTTAACCATGAAACTAGCCTTTTCCAAGGAAAAATGATCCACCACTTGTACTCTTTCTATCATCCGCATTACCTACCCAATCAACATTAGTATAAGCCTATAAAATAAATTCATATGATTTTTCATACCATAGTCCATATTCTATTGTTCCTTTCAAGTATCTGAAATATTTTTTTACAACAACAAGGTGTGTCTCTTTAGGATCTTCTTGATATCTTGCCACAATTCCAACAACATTGTAAATATCTGGTCTGGTGTGAGTTAGATATTATAGACTGAACCGCCTTACAATAGGTGCTTAGTAATCATGCCCAAAGCCTCTCTTCGAAATAGTTTATTCAACCTAAGGATCAATTCTCCCACCATGAGGTGCATTGTTTTTTTAATCAAGGGACGTATACTTGAAATGGTACGGCATAGTATGTGCACTAGGTCCCTTAAAGAGTCATTCTACCTATGTTGCAGGAAGGTAAAATACATGAAAGTAATCTATACTAGAGATGTAGGAAAGGAAACACACTTACTCCTTACTCAAATGAATGCTACAAATTGAAAACTCTACTTAAGGCTATTCTTTCAACCTAGAGCATCCACTATAACTATCCTTGCAAGTGCTGTAGGAACATTCATAAAGTAAAATGTTGCAGGAAGAAACTGTAATCTTCTATCTAGAATGCTGGAAATGTAGAAAGTAAATCTACTCTACTCTACTCTAATCTAATCCACCTCCCAAGTGGGCTCCCTTGGTTGGCTTCTAATAATCTATTAACACAGAAGATAAACCAAAAGTTACTTCATTATATTTCAAGAACTAATTACATGAGAACGATACATAAAACTGGAAATGAACTTGCTATGCAATATACAACAGAACAATGTATTCCAAAACTGCTGAACTTCCAAACTAATAGTCCAATCCCTATAAATAGAGGATAGACTCTTTATTCTAAAATAGAAAAGGAACCATCTAACTGAACCCACGCTAGAGAGGAAAAACATGAAACATAATAGCCCATGACATATGCAATGAAGTCTGGATGACCAAGTCAACATGCTAGGAGCGCGGAGGGAATATAACAGTGCTACATTCCTGCATTTCTAGAATAGTGGCTCCTCATTTTTAGTAGCTATGTCTTCTGATGCCATGATGGTTATCCATTTGCAGCTAGTCTCCAATATATGAAATATTGCAATATATATAATCTTTGTAAAACATGACATATCTATTATACCCATGGGTTTAATGATTCTAACTGCACTTTGACATAAGTTCAACTAATTATAAGTCCATAAATGTTCTGGTAATACTTAAAAACATAGCATAAAGATTAATATAATAGAGACAGTAAATGGTCTCATCCTAGACCTCCAGTCATTGATTTGTACTTTTTCTGAAAAACACTTTGAGTTTCATCATTACTAATAAGTTTATAATGAGTCACTATGGGTGTTCCAACATGTTTACAATGTTCCATTCCATACTTCTTCAACATATCCTTTAGGTTCCTGGTCTGAGATATAAAAATACCATTCTTATTCTGATTAATTTGCAAACCAAGAAAAAACTTCATCTCACCAATCATTGACATTCCAAATTCATTTTCCATTTCTTTAGAGAACTTATCACTCATTTTATCATTGCCTCAAAAAATTATATCATCAACAAAAACTTCTATGATTAAGATTCCATCTTCACCAGTTCTTAAATATAGATTATTGTCTGCATTAGCTTTTATGAAACTAAGATGAAGTAGATACATGTATATTCTTGCATACCATGCTCTCCGTGCTTGTTTCAGTTCATACTATGATTTATTCAATTTGAAAACCATGTCATCATCTTTTGTCAAAGGAAATCCATCAGATTTCTCTATGTATACTTCTTCCAAATCTCCATTCAAGAATGCAGATTTCACATCCATCTAATATACATTAAAGTTGTCATGTGCAAAAATTCACGCCCAAAAATGCAAATTTTTTTTTTTTAAAAGTGAAATTTAAGTCAAGAGGGTCTAAGTGGAATCATGACTAAGTGTCAACCTCCCTTAACGCTAGACGTCTTCTAAAGTTTCAGATGCACAAGGTAATGTTTAAATTAAATGTTGACTAGAATTAAATTTAGGATCACGCTCAAAGTCTAAACAAGGTGAGGTTATAAGGGTTCACATGACATCCCCTAATTTATTAATAGAGTTTGATGATGTGGAGAAGATGAGAGGAACCCCCTACTCTCTGTCTCCAGGGTTGTTCAGAAAAATTGGGTATGTTAATAGCTGGAAAATTCTGAGTTAAAACAACCCTCTAGGGTAAGGCACTTCTATAATATTATTTTTATAATAGTCAGTTTACTAGCCACATATATTGACCATATAAAAATAACATTAAGAGTCCCTATGTTTACCTAAAAACTTTAATTAGGTTTTCCTCTTATATATTTCAAATTCAATTTATTTATATATCGTATGCTATTGATAGGTCGGATATAATTTTTGAAGACATCCTTCTAACTTTCACGTTAAAGATTAGGTAAACGATTAAAAGATTTAAAATCACAGTTAAACATCGAAAACTTAAATCATTAAAAAAAAGACCTTAATAATTTAATTAACTAAACTTCATTTGAAATTAACTTCGTTAAATCATTGTTGCAAATTCTGCCCCGTAATTTCACTACAAGTGATTATACTATTTATCCATCATATTTCCTTTCATTAATAGAATTTTCATCATTAATGCATGTACCTAGTTCATCTCATCTACCAAAAAAAATAATAACGTATTCATACAATGTCTTAATTAAAATACTAACTTCAAGAGAAAAACCCTCTTAATACACACACACACACACACACACTCTCTCTCTCTCTCTCTCTCTCTCTCTCTCTCTCTCTCTCTCTAAATTAAAAAGAAAACCCCTTTTGAACATCAAGAAAAGTGAGGGAAATGATTCCCACAAAAAGACTTTAAAATCCCTCTCATTTTTTAATACCTGACCCTAATTTTAAAATTAGGGTTAGGGTTCCAAAAAAATAAAAAGCTAAATTAAATCCCCTTTTGTCTAAACCATTTCTCTTCTCCTCTCATTCAAACCCTAACATTATTTTCTTTGTTTCCTTTCATTCTTCTTTTTTTTTGTTGTTGGGTAATGGGGCGGAGGTTTTTTTTTTTTCCCACTGCACCCCTGTGTTAATTTTTTTTTTGTTTTAAGAAAGTGGGCCGTCGTGACGGGCTGGGCCATGCGGCTACTAGCCGCACCATAGTCCATAGCCACTATGGCCACGGCTGTGGCCGACGATACCACCGCCCAACGCAGGGGGGGAAGGCCCCTTCCCCTCCGCCGCCTCCCTTAAGGGAGAGCAGGGAGGATGGGGGTCACACCTCCTCCCCCTCATTTTTTATTTATATATATTTTTTAAAATGATATCTTAAAAAAAATACAGTCTGCGTGTTATGAAATAATTTTTAAAAATAAAACATTCAGATTTCTTTATATATATATATACAGTTTTCTTATAGAGGCATATATGTGTGTATGCAGATTTTTTTTTAGTCATATATACACATGTATTTTCCTTTCTATCATTTTTTTTTTGAAACTAACAGCAGCAACAAATAAACTTTAATGGTCATAGGTTTATTATGCATGTCAAAATAAGCATATATCTCTCTTTTTATTAAGTTGAAATATGTATGACAATGTTTGAAAAGTACTAAGATTTTGATGATAGGAATTTTTTTTTCTATTTCTTAACTTTCAGATTTTTAAATCAAATAAAAAGGGCCTACATTTAAGAGAAAATAAATTTCTTTCCTTTCTTTGGTAACAATAATAACTAAAGAAAATAACTAGATTTACTCCATAAAATCTTAATATGAAAGAACTTTTATTTATTCAAGAGATTATTACAAAACAAAATGAAATAACAACACTACTATTTACAAATTACTTTCAAGAATGCCTAAGATAGCCACATGGTTTTTTTTACAAAATCCTTTCTTTTTCTCAAGCTATACACTCAATATACCATAAGGCTTTTACAAAATGTTAACATGATGATGAGAACTCTATTACTACATTTTCTTTTCTCCCAAGCTCTTTCCAACTTCTAGACACTTCAATCTTCCAAATCTACATTACAAAACTAAAACAAGGGAAGACTTGAAACCATGGGCTGCTCTCCATCCAACCTAGGCCTCTTATGAGGCCACCCCCGAGCTTGGGGAACCAAACGTAAGTTGACAAACACTCATACAACATCAAAAAATAAAGAACATGCAAAATTTACATAAAAATCCCAACCCAAAGGATTTTACAAAGGATCATTCAAGGATCCTACTTGGGGTGAAGTGGACCAAGTACCCAAGGGAGAAGGACAACCCATAACTCAAAAATCACAGTCATCACATGGCTATCCAAAAACACATACTTTCACATTTGCAACTCAAATAACTTCATACCCTTATGACCCCCAATGAAGAAAAAATGAGGGAGGCTTCATAGAGCCCATACTCCATGCTTTTTTCCCTCTCCTCCTTGAGGAGAGACTCTATACCAAGGGCTGTCATAACATCTCCACCCCTAAGACTACTCTTCCCTCCCAAGGGTGAGTGATTCTTGTTACTCCCATAAGCAAAACATACAAGAAGAACAAAATGAAAGGAAAAGCTTTGCAACAACATCAACATTACAATAAGAACAAGATTCATGACTTTCAACAAGCCCATAAACATAACAACAATCCTATAACATGAGCACATAATATTATGAGAGAGAGAGAGAGATGCACAAAATCCACCAACCTAAAATCCAAGCTTAAGGAAGAAAGTTGTAGAAGAGCTCCCTCTTAGCCAAATCCCTCCTTCCAAGATCACCAACTCTAGCTATGTCCCTAAGTTAGGGAGTGGGTGTTCAAACTCTCCAACTTGGAGAGTTCCTACTAAAAATCCCTCTAGCAAGCTCTTGGAGAGAATAAAAGTTCTCTAATTGGTCCCTCTTCCCTAAACTCTTACACCTTAAAAAAAATGGAACTAAAGAAGGAAGCTTCAAAAAGGTGAATCATGTCTTAACACAAATTTGGAATGGTGTTCTATCCAGGTCAAGCCTTACAAGAGCTGATTTTCGTCCAACTTGGGAAATCAACTTTTTGGAAGGGTCACATGGTCAAATAGGGCCTGTCCTAGGTTTAAAAATTCCCTTAACTATTGTTATAACAAGTGGGATACCTAAAAATGACCCTAACACACCCCTGAACACTTCACAACCCCTCTAAAAGTCCACTCTAAGAGTAATTTCGAAATTCCAATGAGGTGACCACACTCCCATCTCCCAACCCAAGGTATGCATATGGGGATTCACTAATGTAC
>MU223734.1:185694-202442 GCA_018584345.1 Thuja plicata
TATGCATATGGGGATTCACTAATGTACTAATCTAGGTAGGTGGAAAACCATTCCCAAGTTGACATGTCATGGCCTTAAGTACAAATCACAAGTGTCAAATGACACACACAACATTTACACATCACTACGCCATGTCATATCCACTTAGACAAAACTCACAAAGAATTTAGAAATACAATAAAAGATTACACTACCACAATCATCCAAATACATTTATGAATAAAATTATGAAACAACGAGGCCTTGTCTTTCATTAGACGCAACCTTGGCTCAAACTGAGTTCACATTTCCCTTTGTTTGGTTCCCTAGATAAAATACCATGGTTTCTTACCTGCACACTCAATTCAAAAATCAGTAGTCTGAGGAAATAAATATACATCATAAAGAAATAAGAAATATTTAGAATATAAGGACATCATCAATATACTAAGTTATTACTAAAGATCACACGATTACATAATTCTTATTTTAAGCATTTATCATAAGGTAAAATTCACATTGTAATAAATTGAAATTCAACATCTATATCAAATAAATCCAAATCTCATCAATAACCATAACATAATCATAATGAGTTTCCAAATCAGTAGTCTCAGAATAAAAGTCCATAATAGAAAACATAGTATAATCCATAAGGTGCATCATAAAGCATCATGTGTCCATACATCCAAAATAATCAAATCCTTGGAATAAAGCATAAAGTCCATAATGTCTATAGTGCATCAAAAACAAAGTATCATATGCTAAATCTATCATAAGAAGAAAACTAGAAAACTATGATGGGGTTTGGGGTGAGGCCTCACAAAAGTCTTTATGAGCACCATAAACAAGCAATAATCTCATAGCTTCCAACCTATCAACATGAGAAAATATTTCTTCAAAGTCTATGCCTTCTTGTTGCGAGTAGCCTTTAAAAACTAGTCTATCCTTATTTCTTACCATTTTTCCTTCCTCATCCATTTTGTTTCTAAAAACCCATTTAGTTCCTATCACATTTTTTGTTTTTAGGTCTTGGAACCAGTTTCCAAGTATCTTTTCTTTATCTATTCTAGTTCTTCCTACATAGTTTTAGTCCAAGATTCATCTCTACATGCTTCATAATTAGTATTTGGTTCAACTTGAGAAATCAAACAAATTTCATCTCTTACATTAGATCTTGTCATCATTCCTTTACTTACATTACCAATGATTTGATTTTCAGGATGGTTCTTCTAACATACCTCATAGTCTTAAGTGTCTCAGTAAGCTAAATTGATTTATCTTCAATCTCATCATCAATAATCAAAGGTTCTATAGGGTCATGATGAATTGATTCGTCTTCAACCTCATCATCAATTATGTCTGCAATCTGTCCACAGTCATTCATTCTTTCTTAAATCTGGAACTTTTCATCTATCCTCATTTTAACGCTTTCAATTAACTTCCTCAATCTCATATTGAAACATTTATATGCTTTTCAATTATTATAATAACCAAGGAAGATACCTTCATCACTTCTAGCATCAAACTTCCATATCTCATCATCTCTTTTGATATAGCATTTACTTCCAAATATTCTAAAATATTTTACAGTAGGATTATGTTAAAACCATAATTCATAAGGAGCCTTACTTGTACCTTCTCTGATATTAATTTTGTTCAAGGTACACATCAGTACCAAAAGATTCTCTCCATTTAACATGTGATACATTTCCTTCTAGCATCATAGTTCTGGCAGCATCTAATATTGTTTTGTTTCTTCGCTCTACTATCCCATTCTATTGTGGTGTCCTAGGAGAAGATGCCTATTTGAATATTCCATCCTCTTCATAGTAGGTATTAAATAAATCTAAAGTAAACTCACCACCTCTATCTAATCTTAAAAATTTTATCTTTATGGTCCCCTTCTTGATTGGGACTCTAACGTACCAATCCTTTGACACCCACCTTACTCAACTACTTCTTGTTGAAGGACTATAACCTTCCAAGAGTATGGTATACGCCAAACCACCTTGTTGATGTCTTAGGGCTAGATCCAATTATGAATTTTTTTTTCTTTATGTACACTTTCCCCAATCTGAGTCAAATTATGGAAATCCAACCTAGACTTCTTACAGTCTCAACATGATGATTGAAACATCAATTTTGGGGAGTTGGTGCAGGAGCACCTAGGCTAGCCTCCATGGTTAGTGTGTTTTTGGCTTGTATTTAACTTTAGCTAAGTCAAGAGCTTATTTTAGGTTGTTTGAGGACCTTAGAAGGTCTTTTTCAATGTTGGCTAGGTGAGTTAGTCACTAGGAATAAGGTCACAATAATAGCCTTTGTTAGTTGTTTATTTAATTTCTCAGTGCTAGAAGCTTAGCTAAGGTGAGAGTCTTTAATGTGTTCTAAACACATATTGTTGTTGTAAAGATGCCATAAGGATATAAATAGCTTTGGATCCTCAAGACATGGAGGTTAGAAGCCCTAGAATATAGGAACATGACATATGTGGAAATTGCCAAATGTTCAAAAGAAGTCATCAATTTTGCACTTATTGCAAGAGATTGCATGCCATCCGGGTATCTTTTGATTCCCTAAAGTATAGGAGATAGTTCTCGGCCAACAGGCCCTAGAAAGAAGAAAAATGGTATCTAATGTAGATGAAGACTCAAACATCATGTATGGTTATCCATTGTAATAGTTTGAAAGATAGAGAATAGAGCTCTGCAAGTATTTTTCAGTGAGAAAATTGAGACTTTGTGTAGACAGTCCTATTGGATGGATTGAAAAGCTAAATATTATGATTTATTAGGGTTCTATAGACTATTAGTGTACTTTTTAATTTGAAGATAAAGTTCATTTGAGTAGATCTAAGTGCTGGTTTTTGGTGTTCTAGTTCAGGGAGTCCATTATTAGCTTATTTGGAGTAGTTTAGAGAGTCATGGCTCCCCCATGAAATATAACTATGGATAATAATCCATATTAGATGGAAATGGTAGAGGAGTCATTAGTCTATATAGTATTAGGAGTTAGGATTCTGGAAAGTATGAGGAAATATTTTATATGCTAGGCCCTAGGCGAGTTTGTGAAGCTCGATCAAAGGTTTAGAGGTAGAAAGAGTGATGAAACATTGCATGGAGGTCTGGATTTGTACAAGGGAAGAAATTTTTCATGAATTTGAACATCATATCTATACATTCTATATAGATAGAAGTCTTAACAATAATTTAGGGTTTGGTTTGAACAAGTTTGCTATCAAAATCACAGTTCAGTCCTAGAAATTAGGCCTATTAGGCCTCTTGTCCTTGTTTGTACAAAGTACCTATACCATCACTATCAGTCCAAAAAGTTTTATGAATATTTTAAAACTTCCAAAAGGGTATCCGAAACAAGTCTTAGGTTTTCAAGTTGTTTGGAAAAGTTTTGCAAGAAACAACAAAAGGTGACTGGTAAGGGCTACTAGAATAGGCCTATTTTTAAGGTCAATTCATGATGATTCATGGAATCCAATAAGAAGATGATTGAAGACCCTTCCAAGGTGGATAAAATGGGAAAGAAAAATATTTTGTTCATGATGGAGAAGACCCCTACAATTTTGGAGCATGTTTATGGAGATTTGGCACTTAGAGTCTTCTAAGTTAGTGTGGAGAAGTGAATCAAAACTACGGTGTTGATCATTCAAGGTTAAGTTTTCAGAGATTGACTCTCATAGGAGAGTTTGAATAGGTCTTAGTTAATGATCTCATTCCATTGGAAGATCTTGTAGAGGAATAGGATCCTAGGAGGCAAGTGAACTCTCTTGGAGGGTGTGAAAGAAAGCCTTGAAGTTTATCATACATCATATTAGAACTTGGATTTGATCAAGCTTGTGGTGGATGTTGCTGCCTAATGATTTAGTGGGAGAAAATACTACTATAAGTTCAGAGAAGGAAAAATTCATGGTGACTAATGTTGAGCTAGCTAAAAATGTGGATGAGCAAGAAGAAGACAATAGATTGTTGAGAGAAAGGTTGTCTCAAATGGAGAAACTCTAGGGAGAAGTCTAAGACAAAGCAGAGAAGATGAAAGACAAGATAGATCAGAAAGAAGAAGAGGAAGAAAAGGAAAAGGGAGTGGATATAGAAGAGGAAGTTCCAACTCCTGACCCTGTCAGTGATCAAGAACCCTTCCTAAAGGCATTGAATGCTTTAAGTGGCAAAGATTTGGATAGTGTACCACTATTTAGTGTACAAATGGATCTAGATTAAGTTGTGGATTAGATAGATAGCATAGAGAACCATTTTGAATGTGATGGTATCACAAAGGCCCAAAAGGTGAGTGTGGCCAAGTCAATGTTGAGAGGATCAGCTCTCACATGGTGGAAGTTTGTTCGAACTAAAAGGGAGAAAGAAGGAAAGAGTCCTATACTATCATGGAAAGGAATGGTAACTAAGCTCAAGCAAACTTACTTGCCTGATGATTATGAATTTTAGCTTCATAGAAGGAGACACAATCCTAGACAAAAATATTTGGATGTCTAAGTATACATTGAAGAGTTCCAAAAATTGTGCTTACGATCACAAGTGGTTGAAGATGAAAGAATCAAGCTTGCTAGGTATTTGAATGGACTCAAGTGGTCTATTGAAGAAGACATGAGTCTTGTGAGCTTAAAAAACATCTACCAATGCTATTAAATGGCCTTGAAGATAGAGGAGAAAGGCAAAAGAAAACAAGAACAAAGTTATAAAGGAAGAGGTAAAGGAAGGGATAATAGAGGATCAAGAGGCGGCTATGGTTGAAAGAGTTATGAATCAAGAACAAAAGGAGAAGTAAAATATAGTGAGCAGCAAGAAGGAAGTTCTAGTAGAGGTGGTAGAGGAAGGAACTCAAGTTTCAGAGGTAGAAGTGGTGGAAAAGGAGGGAGAGGTAGCTATTTTTTCAATATGAAGTGTTATCATTGCAACCAAATGGGGCACCCTGCCTATAGGTGTCCAGAGAAGAGTAGTACTTCTCAAGGAGGTATCAAGAGGACTAATCTAGTCCAAGAAGAAACAAGTGTAGCTAATAAACACCTTGAGGTACCATTGAACTCAGAGGAAGGTGAGAACCTCATGATGAGGAGGACATTAATCAAGGAACCGGTGAAGGAGGAGCCAAGCCAAAGGAGATCTTTGTTTAGGATCAAATGCAAGATAATGAATAAGGTATGTAGAATCATCATTGAATCTGGTTCTACTGACAACATTGTGTTAGAGGAGGTTGTTAGCAAGTTAAATATGACAAGGATACCCCACACAAGTCCTTACAAGGTAACTTGGCTCAATAAGGGATAGCATGTCTTGATAAACAAACAAGCTTGGATGGAGTTCTCCATAGGAAAGTGTAAAGAAAAGGTCTTGTGTGATGTGCTTCCTATGGATGCATGTCACTTTCTCCTAGGTAGGCCATGGAAATTTGACTGTCAAGCTTTCCATGATGGAGTGAAGAACTCTTATGTTTTTAAGAAGGACAATGTAACTTTTAGAATTCAGTCACTCTTAAAAGATTCAGAAGTGAGGACAGCAGGTCATAATGTCCTTATGGTTGGTGAAAAGGAGTTCTTGGAGGCCCTAGAAGAAGGAGAAGGGGTTGGTTTTGCTATAGTTTTTAAGCCTAAGGAAGAGGAAGACAAAATAGTAAAGAGGACAGAGCTACCACAAGAGATACAAGAAATGTTGCAGAAATATGAAGGCATTGTAAGTGATGGACAACCATCAACCTTACTCCCTATAAGACCCATAAGCCATAAGATTGACCTTATTCCTAGAGCTTCCCTACCCAATAAGGCATCCTAAAAGTTGACACCTCAACAAAATGAAGAAATAGCTAGGAAAATTCAAGAGTTGCTAGAACAAGGCCTTATAAGGAAGAGTATTAGTCCTTGTGCTGTACCCACAGTCCTAGCCCCTAAGAAAGGAGGTACTTGGAGATTGTGTACTGACTCCAGAGCCATAAATAGGATCACTATCAGATATAGGTTCCCTATCCCTAGGATAGAAGACTTGATGGATTGTCTAGGAGCTACAAGGTACTTCACCAAGATAGATTTAAAAAGTGGCTATCACAAGATAAAGGTGAATGAAGGAGATAAGTGGAAGATAGCCTTCAAGACCATTGAAGGGCTAGTCATGCCATTTGGCTTTTTAAATGCACCATCAAATTTTATGAGGTTCATGAATGAAGTACTTAAAGACCACATTGGTAAATTTGTAGTGGTATACTTAGATGATATACTCATCTTTAGCAAGCCAAGAGAGGAACACCTCAAGAATGTGGAATTAGTACTTAAGAGGCTACATGAACAGAAGTTAATGATTAACTTGGAGAAATGTGAGTTCATCAAAACAAAGCTAGTGTACCTAGGATTTGTTCTATCTCATGGTAATCTAAAGATGGACAAGAGTAAGGTAGAATCCATCATGAATTGGCCCACTCCAAGGATGACAACAAAGGTAAGGAGTTTTCATGGACTTGATTAGTATTATAGGAAGTTCATAAGGAAATTTAGTGCTATTTGTGCTCCAATGTTGGATACAATCAAAGGAAGAATGAAGACCAAGTTCATATGGAATGAACAAGCCAACAAGAGTTTTAAGTTGCTGAAGGAAAATATTTCTACCCAACCAGTGTTAGTCTTACCAAGCTTTGAGAGTCTTTTCACAATTGAATGTGATGCAAGAAACATAGCTATTGGAGCTATCCTAAGCCAAGAGGGTAGACCAGTAGCATTTCACTCTAAGAATTTGAGTGAAGCAAAGAAGAAGTATTCTTCTTATGACCTTGAGTTGTATCCATTGGTTCAAGCCTTGAGAAAGTGGAGACACTACTTGCTTCCGAAGGAGTTCATTGTGTATTTAGATAATCAAGCCTTGAGTTTTTTGAATTCTCAAGAGAAGTTGAGCCACAAGCACATGAAGCGGGTAGAGTACCTACAAGCTTACACCTTTAGCATCAAACATAAGAAAGGTGTCCTAAACAAAGTTGCTGATGCATTGTCAAGAAGAGCTCTAACCATTCAAGAGATTCAGTTGAAGAGAATGGGAATAGATCACTTCAAGGATCTATATGCTGAGGATGAGGATTTTGCAGATATTTACAAGGTATGTGTTGAATACAAGAACCATTTCCATAGTGAGTATGTTGAATATACTTTGCAAAGTAACCTTTTTTTTAAAGGCAATAAGCTATGTGTCCCTAGAGGTTCCATTAGGGAGAATATGATTTAGGAAAAGCACAATAGTGCATTGAGTGGTCATTTTGAGATCACAAAGACAAAAGAACTAGTTCAAAGATTCTAATATTGGCCTAGATTGAACATTGACATCAAGGGGTATGTAGAAAGTTGCATTGTATGTCAGAGATCCAAGGGAACATCATCAAATTCTAACCTTTATCAGCCATTACCTATTACCACTAGGCCTTGGGAATGCTTGAGCATGGACTTTATAGTTGGGTTACCCAAGACAAGACAAGGCATGGATAGTGTTTATGTAGTTGTGGACAGATTTAGTAAAATGGCTCACTTTGTGCCATGCAAGACTACAAATGATGCCAGCCAAATAGCCTCTCTCTTCTTCAAAGAGATAGTAAGAATCCATCGGCTACCTATTAGCATTGTATTTGATAGAGATGCCAAGTTCATGAGTCATTTTTGGAAGACTTTTTGGCAAAGATTGGGCACCAACTTATCCTTTGGGCTAGCCTACCATCGCCAAACACATGGTCAAACCGAGGTTGTTAATAGGAGCCCTAGAAACCTTCTAAGATTCTTGACTAAAGAGTATGGATGGAAATGGGATCAGTTGATTGGGAAAGCTAAATATGCCTACAATGACACCTTGAATAGATCCACAGGGAAGAGTCCATTTGAGATAGTTTATGGACTACATCCAAGGGGTGTCTATGAGTTGAGAGATATGAAAGGAGTCAAAGCAAGTGGATATGCTGATGAATTTGCATATGGTATGAAAGAGGTTCATGAAATAGTAAGGAAGACATTAGTAGACAACACCAACAAACACAAAGCAAAGGTGGATGGAGGTAGAAGGACAGTAGAGTTCAATGTTAGTGATCTTGTCAGGGTGCATTTAAACAAGTCAAGACTACAAAAAGGAGTACCTCACAAATTACAAATGAGGAGAATAGGACCCTGTACTATATTAGCAAGGTATGGTGACAATGCTTACAAAGTAGACCTACTTAATGACAATGGACTGTCCAATATTTTCAATGTTACAGACCTTGTCCATTATAAAGGACCCAAAGAAGACATGGACCAGACCATACATGAAGTTATTAGGGATGTAGAATACTTACAACTCCCTCTGGCTGTAGATACTAGACCAGATAGTGTACTAGACACCAGGGTCTATAAAAAGACTAGACTAAAGGAGTATAAGGAACACCTAATTTAGAGGTATGGATAGAGTGTTGCTAATGCAATTTGGGTCAAGGAATCAGAGTTTAAATGGATGGGCATTGATCCTACCATCATCAATCCAAGGATGGATTGAAGTTCTTATTTTTGGGGAGGATGGTGCAGGAGAACCTAGGCTAGCCTCCATGGTTAGTGTGTTTTTGGCTTGTACTTGACTCTAGCCAAGTCAAGAGATTAGTTTAGGTTGTTTGAGGACCTTAGAAGGTCTTGTTCAATTTTTGCTAGGTGAATTAGTCACTAGGACTAAGGTCACAATAATAGCCTTTGTTAGTTGTTTATTTAATTTCTTAGTGTTAGAAGCTTAGCTAAGGTGAGAGTCTTTAATTTGTTCTAAACACATCTTGTTGTTGTAAAGATGCCATAAGGATATAAATGGCTTTTGATCCTCAATAAATTGAGGTTAGAAGCCCTAGAATATAGGAACATGACATATGTGGAAATTGCCAAATGTTCAAAAGAAGTTGTCATCAATTTTACACTTATTGCAAGAGATTTCATGCCATCTGGGTATCTTTTGATTCCCTAAAGTATAGGAGATGGTGCTCGTCCAAAAATCCCTAGAAAGAAGGAAAATGGTATCTAATGTAAATGAAGACTTGGGCATCATGCAAGGTCATGCATTGTGACAGTTTGAAAGATAGAGAATAGAGCTCTGCAACTATTTTTCAGTGAAAAACCCGAGACTTTGTGTGGATAGTCCTATTAGATGGATTGAAAAGATAAATCTCATGATTTATTATAGTTCTATAAACTTTTAGTTTACTTTTTCATTTGAAGATAAAGTTGATTTGAGTAGATCTAAGAGCTGGTTTTTGGTGTTCTAGTTCAGGGAGTCCATTATTAGCTTATTTTGAGTAGTTTAGAGAGTCATGGCTCCCCCATGAAATCTAACCGTGGATAATAATCAATATTATATGGAAATGGTAGAGGATTCATATGTTAATACATTATTAGGAGTTAGGAGTCTAGAAATTATGAGGAACTATTTTATATGCTAGGCCCTAGGCAAGTTTTTGAAGCCCGATTAGAGGTCTAGAAGTAGAAAGAGTGATGAAACATTGCATGGAGGTTTGGATTTGTATGAGGGAAGGAATTTTTCATGAAGGTAAACATCATATCTATCCATTATATGCAGATATAATTCCTACCAATCATTTAGGATTTGGTTTGAACAAGTTTGCTATCAAAATCACAGTTCAGTCCTAGAAATTAGGCCTATTAGGCCTCTTGTCCTTGTTTGTAGGAAGTACATGTATGGTCACTATCAGACCTAGAAGTTTTGAAAATATTTTAAAAATTCCAAAAGGGTATTTTAAAAAAGTCTTAGTTTTTAAAGTTGTTTGGAATTTTTTTTCAAGAAACAACAAAGTGCGACTGGTAATGGCTACTAGAATAGGCTTATTTTTAAGGTCAATTCATGATGATTCATCAATTTCGATAAGAAGATGATTGAATAACCTTCCAAGATTGATCAAATGGGAAAGAAAAATAATGTTTTCATGATGGATAAGACCCCTACAATGTTGGAGCATGTTTATGGAGATTTGGCACTTAGAGTCTTCTAAGTGAGTGTGGAGAAGTGAATCAAAACTAAGGTGTTGATCATTCAAGGTTAAGTTTTTAGAGATTGACTCTCATAGCAGAGTTTGAAGAGGTCTTAGTTAATGATATAAGCCTATTGAAAGATCCTATAGAGGAATTGGATCCTAGGAGGCAAGTGAAGTCTCTTAGAGGGTGTGAAAGCAAGCCTTGAAGTTTATCATACATCAAGAGTATACACTGAGAATCCACCACTAATTGTGTTATCTCTATAAGATAATTTATGTTTTCATTAGTTGGGTCAAAGTCATATCATTTATAATAATCACTTGGTAAAATGAGAAAGACAAATATTTAACTAGTCAGTAATGCACACTGAGTAAGTTAGTAAATTTGGTAAAGCACTCAAAAGAGATAAAGACACTACACAAAGATTCTAGAGTTACTGAATGTTACACTGCACCAAGCACATATGAAGTACACCAAGTTGATAGTTACTAAGTACTAAAGATCATTTAACTAAGAAAAGACATGTTACTCTACTGAGTTACTTAATTGATCCTAAACAAAATAAGGATGCATATAATGAATTTTTAGAGCACTAATTGTGATTATACAATGCACAGAGAGAATAGTTTGTTACAAGATTAACGATCGAGACAATTTAAAGAGAAGAACTAAGGATGAGATTAAGTAGTTAATGAAATTTTTTAATTTCCAATAAAAACACCAAGTACCGAGGTAACAGTGACACAATCACCAAGGAAAAAAGAAGATCTAACAATTCAGAATGATTTTCAATAAACTAACACATAAGATTAAGAGGCAAAAACTCTTATATATAATGGATGATTTATAGAAATATGATGATACACAGAGGATGTTGATATTGTTAGTGAAATTTAAAGGAGTTATTTGAAGAACAAAGAGTAGAGAAAAAAGCACCGAGTAGATATTTATCTATAATAGAGAAGATCTGAGAAGTGTTAGAGTTTGAGATTGAGGTAACACATTTCAGAGCACATAGAGTCTAACCAACATTTGTTTGAGGCAATATAGAAGAAATTGTTGAGTTGTTAGTACTCTTATTTTGAGAGATGTAAATCATTATACTGGGTATCTATCTTAATTGATCTTATATTTGTAAATCCTTTAAGAGGGAAAATATCTAAGTTTAGAGATTATAAAATCCTTTAACCAGGTAGACCTAACAAGTCTTTGTATACTCTTATCTGGGTAAGATATCAAAATGGATGAACATTGTAATCTCTAAAAAAGTACCCTTTAGACTCTAGTTAGTAATGGTTGTAGGTGTCATTGTTGATGATAATTATTCAATTGTGTATTGTCCTTGATCTTTACACAAATGTATTGATGTTTACAAAAATGTAGTCAAGTTTACACAAATGTCTAATACTATACAAGGAGAGTCAGTGTATGCCATGTTCTCTCGAGCATTGAAGAATACCAAAGTGATTTTCAATTCTAACTAAGTTCACTTGAGCATTATAGTATCAGTCATGCATTCAAGGATTACAGTGTTATATGAGTTATGCTTTTAGTGTTAGCCGACTAACACGATTTTAAATTTTATGGTTAATTGGTTATATGAATCCGATAGACTTAAGTTTTATTATTTAATTGGAAGGTTATTCAAGCTAACTTTACAAGGCTTATCATATATATACAAGGTCAAGTTTGGATTGAATGTTTAAGATGAGTGTAAGTTTGTGATATGAAGAGAAAAGCTGAAATCAGATGGGATTCTGATTAAGGACAGAACATACAGAGCTGCAATAGAATATTTGATCAGTGAGGATCTAGTTTAAAGCCAGACACAAATATTTGAATAAGAAAAGACACTTGCTTCATTAAATAGGTCAATCTATTGTTACTCTCTAACAATTGTAGCAGTGATCAAAATCTCTTTACAGAGTAGACTTAACATTCTTTTGTAAATCCTCTCATAAGGTGACATTTCTACATTGAAGTGTTTGAAGACCTCTCACAAGGACATTCATTATAGGGTGATTAAATCCTCTAACAAGGTGACACCTAACAGTGTGTATTGTAAACTTTAACATGGGTGGCTCCTAACAAGGCTCACTTCAGAAGAGTGAAAAATAGTAACTAGTTTCAATTGGTGGTTTTCCCAAATTGGGTTTTCATGTTAAATCTTGGTGTTATCTATGTACATATTATTTTCTTTATGCTTTATGTTTCTGCAATTAATCACTAAAGGATAATCATAGTTAATATATTAAGATTTTTATGTTAACCGAGAGATTGTAGAATGTATGTGTTAACCAAGAAACAATCATAAGTTTGATTAAGAAATATAAGGGATTTGGATTATTTGTGGCAAATGATTCACCCCTCCCCTCTTAGTTACTCAAATCATTTCCAAAAATTGGTATCAGAGTGTTTAGTGCTTTCAGGGAAGGTTTCAAGGCCTAAGCTAAAAATCAGAGATGTCTTACAGACAGGTGACCCCCAAGCTTAACAAAGACAACTTCGCTGCATGGAAATATTTGATGAGGCTACATCTATCTACTATTGGAGACACTATTTTTCAATTCCTAAATCACAAGTATGTGGAACCACCGAGACCTATGTCTATGGATGAGATGATGGAGATGAATAATCATAACATAATGATGATTGATATAGTTTCCTCACTCAGCTATTCTGAATTTGATGAAGTTAAGGACTGCCCTACTGCCTATGATATGTTGAATAAATAGATGATATACATGGAGGAGATGATAATGTAAAGAGAGCTGAAGAAGAAAGTCTCAGAGGTCAGTTTGATCAGAAGAAAATGAAAGAAGGAGAATACATTACAAAATACAGTGAAAGAATAAAAAAAAGTGCTAGTGCCATCAGAGCTTACAGTGGAACAATTGAAGACAAAACAATGGTTAGTAAGGTATTGAGAACTTTACTTCCTATCTATGCAATTAAATTTTCAATTATTCAAGAGATGAGGTGTAGTAATGATACAGCTCTAGATGCATTGGTTGGAAGGCTTACAACTTTTGAGTTGGACAATTTTGACAATTATTCTCCTAATCCTAGCAATTTTGAGTCTGCATTCAAAGCTAAATTAAACCGTGGAAAGATTGATAGAATCTCAAAAGGTAAACAAATTTACAGTGATAGTAATGATGATTTTGATGATGAGGATTTGGAAATCATTGAAGCATTACTTGCAAAGAGAGCTGCCAAAGGAAAGTACAAAGGAATAATACAATTGATTTTCTTTTCATGTAATGAGGTTGGTCACATTGCTACTAAGTTTCCAAACAAAGAAGACAAAGATGATAAAAAGTACAAAAAGTACAAAGGAAAGAAGGATTTCAAGAGTTACAAAAGCTACAAGGACAAAGGTAAGAAATATTGTTACATTGCAAAAGATTTTCATAGTGATGAAGATGAAGATGAAATGGTTTACATTTCTATTAAGGATGAGTCAGACAATGAAGATAGTAAAAAGAAATCACTTTATTCTCATATTAGCAAGAATGACACTTGGATAATTGATAGTGGTAGTTCTCACCACATGACTGGCAATAAAACTAAATTTGAACATCTTGAGCACTATGATGGTGGGAGTGTTAGTTTCGGGAATGATGAACCTTGCTATGCGAAAGGTAAAGGTTGTATTTCTCTAAAAAAAGGAATCAAATGTGATAATGCTTATTGGGTTGAAGGAATAAGGCATAATATACTAAGTGTGGAATAACTTAGTAAATTGGTTTCAAGGTATAATTCATCAATGGTAAGGCCAAGCTCCTCCATGGTAAGGGAAACCTAGTTGGAACTAGTAGGAAAACAAAAGGTAATCTATTATATCTTGATCTAACTGAAATTTCATGTTTTATTGCACAAGTAGAAGAAATCTATTTATGGCATAAAAGGTTATGTCATGTGAACTTTTATAACCTAGTCAACATAAGAAAGAAAAAAAGATTAAGAGGTATTCCTATTCTAAAGAAACCTGAATTGGAAATATGCAAAAAATGTCAAATTGGGAAGATGGGCAAGAAAATTTTCAAGAGAAAGAATTGCAATACATAAGAAGTCTTGGAGTTAGTGCATATTGATTTGAGTGGACCAATTGGAACAAAAAGTTACATAGGTGAGAAGTATTTCATTCTATTTGTTGATGACCATTCCAGAATAATGACTCTTATGTTTCTCAAGGAAAAATTAGAAGCTTTTCAGAAGATTAAGTGGTACCTTGATTGATTTGAGAAGGAAATAGGAAAGAAACTTAAATGCCTAAGATCTAACAGAGGAGGTGAATTAATTTCTAATGAGTTTAGTGAATTATGAAATGAAGGAGGAATAAAGAGACAAGTATTTGCTCCAGGTACACCAATAAAAATGGGATAGCAGAAAGAAGAAATAGATCTATTATGGAAAAGCATGATTGAAAAGAATGTTGCTACCAAATACTGGAAGGAAGCCATCAACACTGTAATTCACACCTTGAACAGAGTTCAAGCAAAGAAAGGTGTAAGACCATAAAAGGTACTAGAAACCATATTTACGTAACCACAAACCCTAAACAATATTCTACCCTAACTAATCTAACATTAGAGCCATTGAAAAATAAATTCAAATAATATGCAACAAAGACACAAGAACTCCCTTCAAATGATGCTCAAATGTCTTCCTTTCTTCTCCATGAAAGTGGATTATGTTACTCTTTGACAAACACAATTGCACAAAGAGCTTGAAAGCTCAAATTGATAATGATAATTACTAGGAGATAGTGGTTCGACCTTGAAAGAATGAAATTCATCCCATTTTATAGAAAATGAGAGTCATTTAGGTGAGATAGCACAAAATCTATGCATAAATGCAGATTTTGGTTAGTAGGATGTTAGGAAGCACGATATGGGGGAGATCAAATAAGGAGATATTGAAAATATTTGTGAAGCACCTTAATAGGGATGTGAATCCTCAATTAAGGGATATAATATTTAGGTAGGATTAGGAATCATTAATCAAATTAATAATTCAATATCTTCAATATTCCTCAAAATCAATAATTAGATTTATGAAATTATAAAAATCTCATAAATTGAAATTAGCCAATTAATTAATAAAACTTAATTAATTGTTGGAGACTTAGGGAAAAGGGAATAAATAAAATTTATTTATTTATTCAATTAGGACCTAGGATAAACTATGGGTTATTCATTCAAAGGGGGAAATTAGTGGATTCTAGGTTGAATTGAAGGTGTTGATGTCGAATTGAAATGATTTTGATGATATTGATAAGGTTTAGGATCAATTCTGAGGGTTCCAAAATAGTTTAGGAAAATCACGAGGCATTGATGAGCTTTGACAATGCGCCTGTGTAATGATGATTGGAAATGATTGAAAAGTGCCAATGAACTTTGATGGCATCATAATATTGAAATGGGGAAACATCGATGATCTTTGACAATGTTCCCGAAATGATAATCAAAAATAGTATTGACAATAATGAACAACACTATTGAATTGATATTGATAGATTGATAGTGATAACACCGATTATCTTTCACAATCTTATCAAATGGCTCATTAAGGGGATACAAAGCATCAATGATCTTCGATAATGCTCCTAAAATGATGACTAGAATGATTGAATTGAAATGGGGTTTTTATCAGTTGGTTTGAAATTGGGTTAATTAGGCATCGGTGATCTTGGACAATGCCCCAGAATGGTCTAAATGAGTCCAAACAATTCTGTAAGTGATTAGGAATAGAATAGAATAGGTTTGAATTAATTTAGGAAGGTTCGGAATGGTTTAGGATAGAATAGGATCAGTTTAGGATCAAATAGGATTGAATAGGATTAGTTTAGGGTTGATCAAAAATAATTTGGAAAATGATTGATTTGATAAAGAGAGAAGAATTCTTAGTAAACAATTGAACAATTTTACAATATTCAATCATTGAAAAAAGACATAATGTTTCCATACAATAAATATCATATGTGCAACATAGAGGAATAATTAGGTTGCAAAACAACATTTCAATTGTAATGCTAAAAATGTTAAAACACGTAGACCAGCAGGCTCAAACCATTTTTAGGTGCCTACATTTTGCCCCTCTTTGATACAATGCGATTATGAGAATTGTGTCAAAGAATCCTAAAGAAAATAGAATTAAAACATGCCCCAGTGATAGAAGGATACATAGGTGCCCCCTCGAGAAATTGTCCAAAAAATGTAAATGATAGGTCAATTTGTCGCCAATGCCAAGATGGATCCAAAAAAATGATCAGATAAAAAATCAGAGGTCAAACACAAAAGATATGGGGTTCAGAGTGTCAAAAGCATCACAACCAATACAAAATGCAAGGCTTTCACATCCATCTTGGTAGCCAAGAGGTTATAAAGGGATTGGAAGGGGTTTTGGAGATCATTTTGACTCTCTCTCCTTTGGAAGAATTGAGCTTTGGAGCAAGGAAGATGGATCAAGTTCAGGGGAGAATAAATGTGGGGAACGACTTCGTAGATACTAATTTTTGGAAATATAGATGGAGTAACTGAGAGGGGAGGGGTGAATCAGTTACCACAAAAATAAATCCACAAGTCCTTTAGATGTCTTCAATATATACTGCTGTTACTCGGTAGATTAACTTATTATTGTTCATTAAACATGCATAGTTATTGACATGCATAAATAAAATAGCATAAACACAAGTGACACCAGATATAACGTGGAAACCCAATTTGGGAAAACCACCAATGCAACTAGTTACTGATTTTCACTCTTCTGAAGTGAGCCC
>MU223734.1:202939-227624 GCA_018584345.1 Thuja plicata
CCAGAAATGATATTCCAGTGTTGACCAACAGATGCTCGGTGAACACTGCAGATTCTGCGAAAATCCTTTGGTAACCGAGTGAACTCGGTAAGCACTGACTTTCCTTCACATTTTCTTTGATGACCGACTAAACTCGGTAAAGACTGAATTTCTTTGTTGACCAACTGAGCTCGGTAGTAACTAACTTCTCGGTATAGTATTCTGGAGCGCTTGGTAGACTCTGTAAATAGCTTCTCTTACTGTCTGAACTCGGTAGACTCGGTTAACTGCCTTGCTGAACATTCTGAGCTCGGTAGACTCTCTCTAATGACTGATATGACATTTGTGTAACATCAAGGACAATACACAATTAAACAATTGTTTCCAACAACTAATAGCTAGCCAATGTGGGACATGAGGTGATTATATTGGAGCCTCTTTGTAGTTTTTATCTTTTCACGCATTTCTAGGTGGTTTTAGGTGTCAAACAAGGTCAAACGGGCCATGCAAGGGTCCATACATGCCACCTACATAGGTCACATGCCAACCTGTGCAAGTCACATGCCCACCTATGCAGCCAACACAAGTGGGATGATGACCTACATAGCTAGCGCATGTGGGAGGCCATTCTACGTAGGTGGTAAGATAACCTACGTAGGTGGTCAGAAAGGCCTAAAAATGAGGTTTGGGAATTCCTAAACCACCGTAAACTCCCCTAAACTAGTTAAAACCCTAGTCAAAGGTCAAAATTAGGTCAAAGTAGGTCAAAATAGGTCCTAGGTTGGTCAACAAGGAACATAAAGTATAGAAAGTTGACCAAAGTCACATGGTGATCGCAGGAGGAGCTACCAGTTCCACAGACATGGGAGAGAAAAATGGCATGTCTGGATATATGTCATTGGCTGAAAAGTCATGAGAGGAAGATCCTATCCTCTCTAGGATTTTACTACATTACATACATTCCTGAGATTATGGAAAACTAGGGATTGATCACAGCGTTGGCCAAGCGGTGGCACTCAGAGACTAGTTCCTTCCACTTGCTGACGCGGAAGGTGACCATGACATTGGAGGATGTATGACGCATCCTCAAGATTCCCATTCATTGGGAACTAGTAGAGTATGACCCTACAATAGGGAGTTTAGCATTGTATAGACTGTTTGATAGTGACGATGATGACCTAGAAATCCGGGACTATGAGATCTAGTGGGCGATGGTCGTGAGGCAACATGATAGTTTGATTGTAGTTATCTGTGGGGTTATTGCATGTCTATTGGTATCTAACAGAGGAGGCCATGGATTCTCTATTGGATGGGGGAGGGTCCTCAAGTAGATGATCATGGATGAGACAGTGTTCACATGGGGGCAATGCATGCTAGCGATGACATACTACCATCTCCACCACTTGGCATACCAAGGAGGATTGTTAATTAGCAGTGGGATCACATTACTGTAGGTGTGGGTATAAAATAACATAGCTATATTCCAGCCCATTACTTAGATTTTTTTTTTCTTCTAGATATGCCATATGTCTATTTTTATTGAGGGGAGCTTGCACAGGGCCCACTGGGATATATGTTGCACTTTCATCATGAGATAGATCTGCTTAGAGATTTTACATGGCACCCATATAGAGATTTCCCCAGATGGGATGATGTCATGGATCACCTTCCTTACTATAGAGATGAGAGATACATCATTGGGAGGTTCATTATGGGTCATACAATTATTGAGATTCAACTTCTAGAGCGAGTTTGCTGATAGTTTGGAGACAGGCAGGGAGTACTGACATGTACAACTTTGTTTGCTTGGTTGAGGGTTGAGGCCAAGACATGGGTTGCAATGCTCAGGCCTCAGGTGGCATATGCAGAGTTTGAGTAGTTACAGCCCAGGCAGTGGGGGGCAGGTGCGGATGTTGCACATGTACGTAGTACTAAGGAGTACGATATATGGTTTTCTAAGCACATGCCTATTACTTTGATATATCTAGATGTGGTGATACTGAGAGTGTGGGTACCCACATATGAGAGCACAAAGGAGGAGGATGAGGATGAGGGGGGTGAGGAGGAGGAATCAGATGAGGATGATGAGGAGAGAAAGGAGGAGGATTCAGATGCTGAATGGGATCTTGGTGATATGTCGATGCAGATGGATGAGGATAGGGATGAGACACCACATGGGGATGACATACAGGGTCTGGATGATAGGTTTAAGGATCAAAGATAGTGCATCACAAAGCTTATGAGCTAGATAGACAAGTTGGCATTGGAGAGAAATACAAATAGAGCTTCATGGGCTACAGAGTGTGCATCATGGACTGTAGATCATGCATCATGGATTGTTGATCAATCATCGCTCATAGCATAGATGGATAGGTTGACAATAGAGAGGGACACATTTCTTACCTCTTGAGATACAGCTATGACCAGGGCACAAAGAGTCAAGGAGGAGTCACAACAGTCTATTAGTACCATCTATGATTCTAGCACACACAGGGTTGTCGAGATGCTAGGGGATGCCTGAGTAGAGTTATAGTATTGGAAGGATATGTATAGGAGAGAGATAATATAAGAGAAATGAGTATTGAGTTATAGAGCATCATCCATAAGATCACATTCCATTAGGACACAGAGCAGTGGGGGAGTGTTGGTAATGAGGGGTCCACCTAGATCAAGATAGATAGGGCATCAGACAGGGGGAGCTACATCTTTGAGATAGGATAGGGATCAAGAGGACTAAGAAAGTAGGGGTTTATAGGAGGTCTCTCTAGTAGAGGGACAATTTTGATAGACATGTGATAGATTATGAGCCTGTGGGCCTTAGTGTATATAGACACCTTGATTTTTGTACTCTGAAACTTTTTGAGACACACAAATGTATGATATGCATCTATTTTATGATGCACATGATGGATGCTTATGTATATGCTTTAATTTCTTGTTATATGATGATGCTTATGCATAGCAATGTATTTCCTCTGTTATGCAATAATATATGTTATGGATGCAATAATTGTTTTTTGTCCTTTTCTTTTTGAAATAGATGAATGAAAAATGTAAATGTATGTTGTTTTTCCTATTTCTGAATGCATGCATGTAGGATGCACTTGTTTTTGATATACCAGAGTACTAGACCAAGGTGACTGCGAGGACTGACTGAAGAATCATTAGTAGAAAGTGGAAATTAGACAAAGAAATGTTAGTAGAAAGATGTTGGCTTTGAAAAGTACAATTTTGTGATAAGAGCTTATTTTGATATTGCAAAAGGGGATGTTGCACATTGTGGTACAAAAGCCAGAGTGAAAAAATATCCTTTTTGCGTGAAAAAACATGATGCAGACAGAGGATGATCTTCTCTATCCCGAAAGCATGTAGCAGATATGCCCCATAATTTCATGAGATCATCGAACAAGAAGAAAAAGTAAAGAGAAAATAACTGGTCATGAATCATCCTGACTACTCTCATAAGATTAGATAATATCATTAAGTAGCATAGGAACATGATCAAAAAAGAAAATTAAAAATACCCACTAGAACAATGTGAGAAAACAACCATTCTGATCTTTTGTTACTTACATTAAATGTTCGTTGATTGATAGATTAGATTTGAAAATTGCTTAATTGGATAATTGATTGATAACTTGGACAGATTGATGGATAGCAAAGGTTGAAAGATTGAATTGTTCAACCAGATTGAATGTTGAGGCACAATGATTTAGATCACATATGATTTTTTTAAGTACAGATTGATGATTTTTCCACTAATGTCGGCAAACATGATGTTTAATTCACAAAAAAGAAGACAAGTATGTACAAATTTATTACAGATTTTTGAAGAGATTTTGCAATTTTTAGGATTTTTGAGATATTTGAATTTTTTTCTGATGAGATTTTTTTAGGAATTTTTACAATTTTTAGGATTTTTTCAGCATCATATTTGAATTTTTAGCAATTTTTTTAGGACATTATTTTATTTTTTTTGGAATTTTTCCTTATTTGGATTTTTTAGGGTTTTTCAGGTCATTAAGATATTTACAATGTGTTATCTCCAATCAGATAGTCAAGGAATCTCATGGATAAGCCATGTTCAATGTCTTGCCCCCAGTTTGAATTCAAATTAAAAGATGCTCAATGCTAGGAATTTGCCCCCAGACAACAAAGACACTATGTACAGAGGCTAAAAGGATAAATAGACTGGGGATACCAAGGGGAAGACAAAGAAGATCAACCTATTATAGGCCATAAAGGGGCACTAGGGTCGATGCATATCAAAATATGTGATCAGGAAAGGACATTACGATATTAGGCTGAACCATGATAGATAATGGAGCAACAACTTACTACGCTTGGTGCCTGTTTGCAAGGTTTTCACCATGGTACTTTCCCACAGTGCCTGTTTGCCTGGTTTTCACTTTGGGATGAAATTTTTCTCTTGATTTCTATTTTTGTGCTCCAAGATGCCTATTTTCCAGGTTTTCATCAAGGCAGCCATTTTTTCTCTTTTTGATGTTTTTGCTTTTTTCTCTTTTTTATTTTTTTAATATTTTCTCATAAATTTTTGCCATTTTTTGTACTTTTTTCAAAAATTTTGCATAATACTTATGGAGGTGCATGCTATTTAGTGCCTCTAGAAATGGTTCTCCCTCTGGTGTTGCAAGATGGTACACTCCAAACCCATAGGATGATGTGACTCTATAAGGGCCGTTCCAATTTGCTTCAAATTTTCCAGCCTTCTCTCTATGTGGCTGGGTTTTGTAATTCATCCTTACAACCAAGTCTCCGATCTCAAAATGGTGAACTTAGACTTTCTTGTTGTAACTCTATTTTAGATGATTTTGATAGGATTGCAAGTGTACCAAGGTGGTTTGTCTCCTCTCATCAAGCATTTTGAGCTCATGCAATCTGGACACTCTATATTGCTCATCATCAACAATGCCTTGTAAGGATACTCTCAATGAAGGAATTTCAACCTCAAGGGGTAATATTTCCTCAGTTCCATAGACTAGAGAGTATTGAGTATCACCATTCAGGGTGTGAATGCTGGTCTTGTAGGCCCACAGAGCTGGGTTGAGTTGTAAGTGCCAATCACAGCCAACATCATTGACAGTCTTTTGTAGGATCTTAATTATGGTC
This sequence comes from Thuja plicata, assembly GCA_018584345.1. Classification (NCBI taxonomy): domain Eukaryota; kingdom Viridiplantae; phylum Streptophyta; class Pinopsida; order Cupressales; family Cupressaceae; genus Thuja; species Thuja plicata. The sequence continues at coordinate 208,049 of MU223734.1, forward strand.
TTGTTAGATACCTCTACTTGGCCGTTGCCTTGTGGGTAGTAGATGCTAGAAAATCCATGACAAATTTTGAATTTCTCACTAAGCTTGGTAACATCTTGGTTGTGGAACAGGCTACCATGGTCAGTAATATTGGCCAAGGGAACTCCATAATGGAAAATGATATAATTCATGATGAATCTAGAAATTTTCTTACCGGTGATGTATTTCATGGGGATAGCTTCCACCCATTTGGTGAAGTACTCAATGGCCGTGGTGATATACTTATGGCCATCAGAAGATAGGGGTCTAATCTTCTCTACAAGGTCAAATGCCCATTGAGAAAAGAACCATGGAGAAACCACTCACTATAAATCCTGTGTCGGAGCATGAATCCAATTGCCATGAATCTGGCACTTGTAAAATTTCTTAGCAAATTTATGAGCATCTTGCTCCGTGGTGCTCCAATAATATCCTGCTCAAACTAGCTTCTTGGCAAGACTCAAACCATTGAAATGTCCACCACAAATACCATCATGGACCTCATGTAAGATAGTGTCATCCTCTCATGAATCGAGGCATCTGAAGAGGGTTTGATCATAGGCTCTCCTATAAAGGGTATCACCAACGATGACATAACAAGAGGCTTTATGGATAAGAGCTCAACACTTGTTCAGGGATAAGGCAGGGGGTAATATTTGGGCATCTAGGTAATTGTAAACATCTTGATACCAAGGGGAATCAGGATAAACAATGTCACACATGAGCTCAGATGGTGGAATGTTGAATGCCGGAAGCAATAGCTGCTCAATGAGAAATTCACATCTCTATTTTTCATTTGGCATGTCGATCATAGATGTAATAGTGGCTATAGCATCTGCTCATTTTCTATGTACCCATGGAAGCTAGCGGAAACTGATTGTGACAAATTTCTCCTTGAGAAAGTCAGAAAACTATTTTTTGGGTACTAGCTTTGCGTCCTTAGTTTCATAGTCATCAGTGACCCATCAAATGACTAATTAAGAATCACCATACACCTTGAGGTGCTGGATTTTCCATTTAATAGAAAGTTTGAGTCTAGTGACTAGTGCTTCATATTCAACGATGTTGTTGGTGCATTAAAATGTGATTCTATAAGATTTTGGTATGATATCACCTTGTGGGGTGACAAACATGATGCCTGCCCCCGATCCATGCCTAGTATGTGAGGCATGAAAGTAGAGTTTCCATTCATTATATTCAGTGAAGGAGAAAATAGATTCATTTAGGAATTCTAAAAGTAATAGTTGATCATCAAGAACTGGTGCCTCTGCAAGATGATCTACTATCACCTAGCCTTTTGTTGCATTTTTGTCTACATACTCTATGTCAAACTCACTCAGAAGCATGACCCATTTGGCTAGGCGACCTGTGAGAGCTAATTTTCCTAAGAGATGATTTAATGGATCAATCTAGGACACGAGCATGGTTTTCTGGTATAGCATGTAATGTCTTAACTTCTGTGTGGCAAAAACCACAACAAGATAGGCTCATTCAATGAGTGAGTAGTTTAATTCATATCCAACTAGAGTTCTAATAATGTAATAAATAGCTCTTTCTCCTCCTTGTTCATCATGTTGTGCAAGAAGAGCACCTAGTGTAGTTTCTTTGGTAGAAATGTACAAGATAAATCACTTTCTTGGAATGGGAGGCATCAAGATTGGTGGATGCAATAGATAATCTTTCAGTTGTTGGAACTAGTGCTCACATTTTTCATTCCAATGAAAAGTCACACCTTTATGCAACAGATTTTGAAATGATTGGCATTTATCTACAAGTTGTGCAATATACCGATAGATAGACTATAGTTTCCCTTGTAGACTTCTCACATTTTGTAGAGTTTTTGGCTGAGGCATTTCTAAAATAGCTTGAACCTTATCTAGGTCTACTTCAATACCTTGTTGAGAGATGATATAGCATAGGAGCTTTCTAGAGACAACTCCAAAAACACACTTTTTAGGGTATAAGCAAATCTTGTACCCTTTCATTCTTTCAAATATTTTGTCCAGAATACTCAAATGATCTTTCCTGGTTGTAGATTTGTAGAGGAGGTCATCAACATAATCTTCCATCAATATGTGCATGGTATCGCTTATTTAAATCAAGGAAATCAGTGCATATTCGTATGCCCTTAGCATGCTTGCTAACATGAAGAAACAGATTGGAAATCTAATCTGCATAATCTATAGGTCTGATAAATCCAACATCCAATAGCTTCTTCAATTCTGATTTTACCAGTAGAGCTATTTGGGGATGAAATTTTCTTAGCTTCTATTTTACTGGCTTCACACCTAGATTCAGAGGGAGGTGGTGAAGAACTAACTCAAGATCTAGGCCAGGCATGTTAGCATATGACTAGGTGAAATTGATCTTGTGCTCAAGGAAGAATCTGACAAATTCATCCTTCTCTTCTGGTGATAGTGATGCTACAAAGTTTATGATCTTTGGGTTGTTTGGTGTGCCCAAGTTAATTTCCTCAGTCATTTTAATGAGCAATGCCAACTTCTCCTATGGAGGGGGTATTTCTAGTCTTCCATCCTTAGGTGCCTTGGAGAGGTTTTCACCCTTGGATACATCCTTTGTTTTTACTTTTGCACGGTCAACTGGTGCCTTTTGGTTTTTGGAAAAGGACCTATTCCTTTTATTTTTTTATTTTTTGAATTTATCATTTTCAATTTGGCAACTAGAAGATGGAGTTGACTCCCCAAGATATGCAGTACCAACAAGGTCAATGGAGAAAACATTTTTGTGGTTGCCAGATGGCATGCCCTCTCAGAGCTTAAAGAATTCCACTATTGCTTCATCATTTTCAAAGAAATCCAAGCTCAGTGATCCTTGCTCATCCCAATCAATAAGCTTAGGGTAGACTAGGGGGATGTCATCATCAGTGGTGTAAATGTTTTCAAGGCCTCAGGTAAAGGAAAAAATGTAAATATCAGTGTCTTTAGAGTTAGAGACTTCATGCACTGAATGTTCAGGATAGGGATCCTAGAAAATTCTAGACCAGGGATCAGGATTGGTGATTGGAGGGGGAATTATGTTAACATGTTTGTCTATTGTAGGTAGGTCTATAGGGTCAGGGAAGAAATGGTCAAGCTCATAAGAACTAGAGGAATAGGGCATCCATTCCCACCCATTTTAATTGGTAGTGTACTCAGAATGGGGAACCTTAGATGCCTTTTCATCATTTGAGACCTCTGTGTTTTCAGATGAGGCCATTTTGGCATTCAAAGAGCCAATCTATAATGGTTTGAATCCAATGTCCAAATGGAGGGGATGGCCCTTTGCAAAAAGGGGCTCAAAAATCCCTTGCTTGTGTACTCCAAGAGAACTGTGGCCATCATATCCTTTTTTCTCCATGAGAGTTAACTTGGGCCCATATCTTTCAACATGTATCTCAGTGGGCTCTTGTTCTTGTTTATTTTGATCTTGGAAAATATAGCTAGATGCATTTTCATGTACATGTTCTTTGTACAAACCTCCCCATAGAGTTAACGTAGGTGAGGGCATAACCTTCATGGAAGTTTTGGGTGGCTATTCTTGCAATAACTTTGGTTTACCATAAGACTTTGGGGAGAGAGGAAGCTTCCCAATATGAAAAGCTTGTGCCATGGTATACTCTCCATACCCTTTATCTTCAATATTCATCTTTCCTTTGACCATTTTATCAAGGGTGTTTGCATCAAAATATTTGGAGGAATTGGATGGAGTAGCTTCACTATTGGTAGGCACCTGTTATGCGGGCGCTTCTCCCAGATTAGCACAAAATTGGAAAGGGTTAGGATCACCTAGGATGGTGATCTCAACTCCATTGTGAAATAAATTTAGACATTGATGGTACATGGAGGGAACCACCTTGACAACATGGATCCATTGGTGTCCTAAGATCATGTTATAGGGGATTTCTAGATCTAGGACTTGCAGCAATGTGTTTTTAGTAACCGGGCCAATTCTGATGGGCCGTATGATGACTCCCTTGGAGGGATGTTCAACATCATCATATGACTTTATTGTGACTCTCCTAGAAGGATCAATGTCACTCTCATTGGAACCTAGATTAGGAATGGCCTTCAAAGTGAAGATGTTAAGTCCTGCTCCACTATCTATCATGACTCGTCAAACTTTGGCATTATGGACAAAGACTTCTTGATGGAGAGGGTCATTATGGAAAAGCTAGTCATGTGGAAAATCATCTTTGGAAAATGTGACATGATAGGATGTAGAGAAGTGCCCCATCATGGCCTGAAACTAGTTAGTGTCAATGTCAGTCAGAATAGTGGACTCTTTCAATGCTTTATCAATGACTTCCTTGTGCTGGGGGGATGTGCGCAGCAAATCAAGGATTGATATCAAGGGAGGGGTCTTACGTAACTGGTCAACAAGGTTTTAATATGAAGGTACCTTGGGTTTAGATGGTGCACCAGGCACAGTAATCTTTGTACAATGGGTAGCGACTGTGTATTGAGGCTTACTATCCTAGAAGGTCAGTGTGGACACATGCAAATCAGCCTCAAAGAAACAATTGATAGTATAGTCATGATCGTTCTGAGTATAATTGACATTGTTCTTGGAATTTGAATTTGAAGTAGAGGCATTTCCCTTTTCATGATCAACCAAGGGATTTGTGAAAATAGTATCTTCAGTATTGGAAGATCCCACCATGGGTCCAAATTCAATAAAACTTTTATCAATGAGGTCTTGGAACTTATGTTTTAACTGATAGTAGGAATTGGTTCTATGTCCCTTTGTCTGATGATAATTACAATATTTGTTGTTGTCTCACCAAGGAGGTTTCATTGTTGGGGGATTGTGGATCTCTGGTAATTGAATGTAATTTTTTTCAATAACTATTGCAATACCAAATGGAGTGGTACACCCAATGGCATGAACTATCTTTATGGTCCATCTCCATTTCTTGTCAGTCTAGACTGCCAATTTTGTTGCATGTTATGATTCATTTTTTCTTGAGGTTGTGTTGGACCTGGCACTAGAGGTGGTGCTTGTGTCATTGTCTATGTATTTGTAATAGTAGGTCCTTTGAGACTCACTTTCTATTGTGTTGCATTGACTATTTGTGCATCGATAATACTATCATTTGTGACATTTTTATTCTGAGACAAAAATTTTGGCTTGTCACTGGAAGTGCTCACATTCTGATTGTCTTTGTTGATATTTAATACTCCTTTTTCAATAAGAGCATCTTCAATGTCGATTCCTTTTTTCATGAGCTTTTGAATTGTACTTTTTCATTTGATTTTGAGCTCATACATCATCTTAGGTACCATATTTTTGATAAATAATCAAATTTGTTGTTAATCTGGCACATCAAAAGGACATTGACTCACCAAATTCCTCGATCACAATAGGAAGGTCATAAAGGATTCTCCAACCTTTTGTTCGGTTGTGCATAAGTCAGTTAGCATAACCTCACTTGATATGTTGAACGTATTGTGAGAGATGAGTTTTTTGGCTAGTTCTTTCCAAGATCAGATATTTTTGGGTAATTTAGAGTACCACTCCATTTCTTGACCCCCAAGGCTTCAAGGGAAGAGTCTCATAAGGTATGTGTCATTGTTGTTAACCTCGATGCAAGATGTATAAAATTATAAAATGTGATCAATCAGATTGTCTTTTCCTTTGTATTTCTCAAACTTGGGTACTTAAAAATTCTTGGGAAAAGGAGGCATGTAAATGCTTGAATCGAATGGATTAGGACATAGGTCCCATTTCATATAGAGTGTCTTTGTGTCCTTGAATTGTAGATCATTTAGTTACTTCTACAAGCATTGGATTTGTTGAAGCATTTTTTCATTCTGCAAAGGCTTCACTACCTTTTTACATGTATTAGAATGATGTGTCCGCCTAGAAGCCATTGAACATTGACTATATTCTAAGGCCTGATCTGATTCTGATGATTCAGACAATATGTCATAGACTGATGCCACAAGTTGCCTGGCATGTTGCTGAGGATCTTTCACGTGTTGTTGGTTGATTTGTGGAGGATTATATTGATGACCTTGTGTCACATAGTACAGTTGAGAAACTTACTATTGATATCGGGGTACATATTGCTATTGTTGAGTTTGTGCACCATGTTGTTGTTGTTGTGACACATTTTTTTTTTGTGCGACATATAGTTGTCGCTACTGAACATATGGTTGTTGAACATGTTGTTGTCTTTGTTGTTGAGCATACTATTGTTGTAAAGCACATTGTTGTTGCTGTATATATTGTTGTTGTAAAGCATGTTGTTGTTGTTTCACATATTGTTGTTGTAGAGCATGTTGTTGCTGCTATACATATTGTTGGGTATGTTGTTGTTGTTGTTGTTGTGAGTGCACTTGTTGCGCCTTTGGACCTTGCACATGTGTGATAGGGTGGGAGTCTTGACCCATCTAAATTGTTGGTTTTTGCATGTTATGATCTTGCTGAAACCCAAGTGGTACAAGTATACCATCAAGATTTGTAGTCTTACATATTTCTGGTTGTGCTTGAGACATCATGTTAATTTAGGCTGCAAATTGAGGTTGCACTGGTTGCACTACATCCATAAGTGGTGCTTGGTGAGCCGCTTGGGCTTGTTGCACTTGTTTTGTTACATGTGCTTGTTGTGTCACCTTAGGTGGAATTGGTTTGATATCCATAGGGCTCTTCTTATTTTGATCTTGCAATTGATTTGGTATAGTTGTAGTAGTTGCATTAGATACATCAAATGTGGGTACCCTTGGTGGTTCATTAAATGGTCCTTTGGATGTTATTGTATTTGAAGTGCTTCCTAAGAATGTTGTATGTGGTAAAAAAGGAGGACTACTTGGTTGTGTTTCTTCAAAAGGGGGTACATCTAGCATTCCCCAAGGAAATGTGAATGTCTCATTTGATCCTTTTGGTAAGAAATTCTTTAAATCAATCTTCCATGTTGTTTTAGGACCTTTTTTAGGGATTTGTGTAGCATCCACCATCTCGGGAGGAGGGAGTGCTACTTCTTCAAATAAAGGATTATCCAATGGTATATACTTTTCCTTTGGAGGAATATCGATAGTTAAATCATTTCCCTGTCATTTTTGTGTTAGCACCATAGCTGACTCATCAAATGGTTGTTCTCGCTTTTCTCTATCCCATACCACAAAGGCTTGGTTCTCTTCCAAAGTAGATGGTGGGGGAGTTTGATATTACTTGAATAATTGAGGATTTGTCTTTCAAATCACTTTGATATATCATCTTGTATCTTGAGTCATGAGGTATGTTAATGTCTGCCAAATTTTCTTGTTCTCAACTACTTCGTAAATTTTCTCTTTAGGTAAATCTTTGAAGGAAGCAAATTTTCCATGTGAGTATCCAGAATTTGAAGAGGGACTTGAGGCATTTCCATGATCTTGATTATCTAGTGGTGGTGGAGGAGGTTGATAAGATCCGAAATATGTGTTGGGCATAGGTTGTTGTTGTGAATAATTTGGTTTGACTTGATTGATTTAAGAATTTTGTTGGCATTCCTCCTCAGGTGTAGGGGGAACACTACCTTGGCCAGGTGGCATAGGTACAAAGAATGGTTCAAAGGTTGGGGGAGGTCCCCACTAAATAGTGCCAATGTTTAGGGAAGCATTTGAAGGATATCCCATGTTGCATAAATCATTTCTTGAAGTAGGTCCTTGAGGAAATGTGACATGAAATGTTTGGTGCACTTCTTCCCATGGTTGCATGTTCATTAGGTTAGTTTGATTATGATATGCAACACCTTTTCTTGGATCAAAAGGTAATTGTGATTCTATTTGTGACGTAAAAAAAGGTAAATGAGGATCTTTTTTCCATTTGGATGCTTGAGATCTTGTGAAAATTGGCATGATTACTATATGCAAATGCAAGATTTTTTTGGAATTTTTGAATTTTGAAAATGCAAGTTTTGAAATGCAGCTTTGGAAATGCAAGGAACTTGTCCAAATGAAATCTAAGGTTTATACAAATATTTTTTTGGTTTTTTGGACTTTGACAATTAATATTTTGAAAGGAGACAAACCTAAGAGCATAACCTCATGAGGTTGAATAAGAATCTTCACTTGAAAAAAAAGGATTTTTTGAACAAGGGACAAGTTTGATAAAAAGGCTTAGGTTAAATCCATGATGATAAAGGTGGAATAAGACCAATTGATAAGGGTAGGGGGTTTGAAATATTGTGACAAAAGGGGACCAAATCAAGATCTTGTTTTCAACACCATCAAGAAATGATCTATGATTTGGATAAATGCTAGGATTATTTACAAAGTTTTTAAAGAGGTTCTGAAAATGAGCTATGTATGCAAGAAGGATATGATTAAGAATTATGCAAAAGGGACTATAATGAGGATTAAAATGTGGTCTATAATGAAAGGGATTTTTGAAATGCAAAATGCAAGGAGATTAGGTCATGGATATGCAATATGAAGGCTATCAAGCATGCCAAAAAGGTTCCAAGTGAAAAGTTCAAGGTTCCATATGTTTTTTCAAAGACAAGGTTTGTTGTGACTATTTGATTGTTCTTGAAGATTGATTTGGAAAAAATGTTCTTAAGGACAATATTTTTAAGATGTCATTTTTATTAAAGTTTGAACACTCACAAAAGACACATCATTTAGAATGGCTGTTGTAAAAATGAACAAACACACCACTTCCTAAGGATAGCAAGGACAATATCTATTGAATCCCCGCTTGAACCAAATTTTAGTTGTGCTTAATAATAGAGGAAAACCTAGAATCTTGGAGGCATGGGCTCCTCCTTACATGTGCATCCACTTCTCAGGCACTCCAAGCTTCAACACCCAAGGGTCATCACTTCCCAACGGATTGTTGTCTTGACTAATAGCCGCAAAAGTGTGGGGCATCTTAGTTGGTCTCTGACCTTTTGTGCCAATATATAGAAGGTTTTGGGCTACTATGACATGGTTTTTAGTAAGGGAATCTATTCAGGTGGTTATACATGTGGCATATTAGCTTCATTATGGAGGCCTCCTAGCCTATGAAAGTTATGTTCCATAGTTTTGAATGCACCACAAGGGTACCGAGGGAGATCTTATTCCTGGTATAATGCATTCAACACTTGTCCATTGTGAGATTAATCACAATGGCATTTCTTGTATCCTGGTTTGGATGGGTTTGGCTGTAGCCTTTTACCAGTTGGGCATCCACTCTCACTGGCTCTACTAAAGTACTTGGGAGGTAGCCACTCTATAAGAATTATATGATTTTTTCTTACACCCAAGATCCACTAAGGCAAGGGGAGAGGATACACTAATATGATTCTTAGGGTTTTATAATCTAGAAAACACATTAGACACATGAAAGAAAAAGGTTCTTTTCAAGCACCAGAATGAAGTGTTTTCTATCTACAAAAAGAAAGCATAAAAGTTTGGGAAAACACAAGGTCTTCTACAAACATCCTACATTGAAAATGTTAGTAGTTTTTAGGATTCAATCTTCATCCCATGATTTCCAACATGTTGCACAAATCATTAGTAACACAAAAATCCAGTATTCTAAGTGCAGAAACATGTATAGGAATGCAAAAATCCAAAAACTTGCTTGAAAAACACCAATTTTACCACCTACACAGGAATAGGCTACCACCTATGTAGAACCAGGGTACCACCTATGTAGGAATAGGCCACCACCTACGTAGCTTCTAGCCAGCTATGCAACACCTGCAACCAAGTGCATAGCTATTGATCATAGGCCTAAAAATGAGTAAAAACTTGCAAAAATAGAGGTTTTTTCAACATTTAAGCATGCAATATCATCAGAAACACAACTAGGGTTCATTATTTATGCCATTTAAGTTGATTTGAAAATATTTAAGTGAATTTGAAACCCTAAATAGCTTGCATGTGTATCAAAGTGGTTTAGGAACACCTTAAGGGCAAAATCTGCATTTGATCCTAAACTAGTTTAGAGTTCATTTTAGGTACCCAAATCAAATGTGCATGTTCGTTTTAGGTCTTTTATGAACTTATAAAACTTTATCTTGCATGAAATAGTCCATTTCCACCCCTAGTTAGGCTAGATTGCAAGTTTGTTTGAAATTTGAAAAAGCTTGATAGTATGAAACCCTAAACTAGATGAGATTCATTTTAAGAGCCCAAATACAAATGTGAATATTCATTTTAGTCCTTTAAAATCAAAGTGTGAGGTTTATTGACCATATTAGGGCTCATTAACCAAATTTAGGGTTCATTTGAACAGTTTAGGGTTCATTGTAGCCTTTAAAGAAAGAAAAACCATAAAAAGAAAGCCTAAGATGTAGAATAGCTTCCTAAACATGCAAAAAGTGATCCTAAACCCTAAATAAGGATCACATATGACCAACTGCATAGCTAAGAAGCCATATGCATAGCTCTGGGCTCCAAGTGCATAGGTCTGGGTGCCACCTACGTAGGACTTAACCACCTATGTAGAAACACACTACCACCTGCATTGGAACAGTGACCACCTATGCAGCTTCAATAACCACCTGCGCAACTCTCTTCCAGAACCTGAAAAAGACACAAAAAATAAAAAAAATTATTAGTTAAGCATGTTCACATCAGGTTCACCAAATGTAAGACCAGAAAAGTGACTAGAAATCATATTTAGGTAACCACAAACCCTAAATAATATGCTACCCTAATTAATCTAACATTACAATCATTGAAAGAGGAATTCAAATAATATGCAACAAAGACATAAGAACTCCCTTCAAATGATGCTCAAATTTCCTCCTTTCTTTTGCATGAAAGTGGACTATGTTGCTCTTTGACAACCATAATTGCACAAAGAACTTGAAAGCTCAAATTGATAATGAGAATTACTAGGAGATAGTGGTTCAACCTTCAAAGAATGAAATGTATCCCATTTTATAGAAAATGGGAGTCATTTAGGTGACATAGCACAAAAGCTATGCATAAATGCAGATTCTGGTTGGTAGGATGTTAGGAAGCATGATATGGGGGAGATCAAATAAGAAGATATTGAAAATATTTGCGAAGCACCTTAATAGGGATGTGAATCCTAAATTAAGGGATATGATATTTACTTAGGATTAGGAATCATTAATTAAATTAATAATTCAATATCTTCAATATTCCTCAAAATCAATAATTAGATTTATGAAATTATAAAAATATCATAAATTGAAATTAGCCAATTAATTAATAAAAATTAATTAATTGTTGGAGACTTAGGGAAAAGGGAATAAGTAAAGTCTATTTATTTATTCAATTAGGACCTATGATAAACTATGGGTTATTCATCCAATGGTGGAAATTAGTGGATTATAGGTTGAATTGAAGGTGTTGATGTTGAATTGAAATTATTTTGATGATATTGATAAGGTCTAGGATCAATTCTGAGGGTTCCAGAATAGTTTAGAAAAATCATGAGGCATCGATGAGCTTTGACAATGCGCCCGCATAATGATGATTGGAAATGATTGAAAAGTGTCAATGAACTTTGATGGAATTGTAAGATTGAAATGCGGAAACATTAATTATCTTTGACAATGTTCTTAAAATGATGATCAAAAATAGTATTGACAATAATGAAAAACATTAAATTGATATTGATAGATTGATAGCGATAACATGGATGATCTTTGACAATGTTATCAAATGACTGATTAAGGGGATATGAAGCATCGATGATCTTGGACAATGCTCCTTAAATGATGACAAGAATGATCAGATTGAAATAGAATTTTGATTGGTTGACTTGAAATTGGGTTAATTAGGCATCGGTGATCTTGGACAATGCCCCAAAATGGTCAGAATGAGTCCAAACAATTCTGTAAGTTATTAGGAATAGAGTAGAATATGTTTGAATTGATTAGGAAGGTTTGGAATGGTTTAGGATTGAATAGGATCAGTTTAGGATTGAATAGGATTAAATAGGATGGGTTTAGGGTTAACAGGAAATGATTTGGGAAATGATCGATTTGATAAAGAGATAGAATTGTTAGTAAACAATTGAACAATTTTGCAATATTCAATCATTGGTGAAAGACACAGTGTTGCCATACAATAAAGATCATATGCACAACATAGAGGAATAATTAGGTCCCAAAAGAATGTTTCAATTGTAATGCTAAAAATGTTAAAACACATAGAATAGCATGCTCGAACCATTTTTAGGTGTCTACAAAATGTACTGAGCATACACCTTTCAAATTATGGTATGGCTATAAACCCAATGTTTGTTATTTCAAAGTATTTGGAATTAAATGTTACATTTTGAAGGAAGAAAGAAATGAAAAATTTGTTGTAAAAGGTGATGAAGGTATATTCCTAGGTTACTCCTACAAAAGCAAAGCATATAAAATTTTGAATCTTACTACTCATAAAGTCATAGAAAGTGTACATGTAAAGATTGATGAGTTTGCAGAGAGAAGTGAAGAATAGGGTAGTAAAGAGCCTCAGAACTATAATAAATTTGTGTATTATGAACCTGATTCTATACCTAAGACATAAGAAAATGTGATTGGACAACAACCATGTCAACCACTGAATTCATCAACACAAACCTTGTTGCAACATGTGCAAACTAAGATGCTAATTGAATAAACTGAGTCTCAGAATGAATAATATGATTCATAGACAGAGGGAACTAAGTCATAGATAGAGGCACCCGAGCCTCAGACAGAGGCACCTGACTCTCAGATAGTGGAGCCCGAGTACCAGTTGGAAGAGAAGAACAAAATATTTGAACATGGTGAACCAAGTTGATCAAGACCAAAATCAAAGAGGAAGGAACCTGTACTTGAAAAATATGTCAAAAGGCATCATGCACCTGAACAAATAATTGGAGATCAAATAGAAGGTGTAATGACAATGAACAAAATTAAAGGTACATGTTTGCTTAGTGAAATTGAACCTAGATCTATTAAAGATGCATTGAATAATGAAAGATGGATAGAAATCATGAATGAAGAGATTTATCATATAGAAAAGAACAGAACCTAGACTCTTGTACCTAGACCAAAAGATAATAATGTGATTCGTACTAAGTGGGTTTTCATAAAAAGTTGAATGAAAAAGGTGAAGTTTCTAGAAACAAAGAAATATTAGTGAGTAAAGGATATGCTTAAGAAGAGGGTATTGATTATGGAGAAACTTTTTCTCCTATTGCAAGACTTGAAGGAGTCAGAAATCTTCTAGCATACGCAACACATAAAGGATACAAGGTACACTCAATGGATGTAAAATTTGCATTCCTGAATGGAATTCTAGAAGAGGAAGTCTATATTCAGAAACCTGAAGGTTTTGTTATCGTAACAAAAGGAATATGGTTTAAAAATTTTACAAAGCCTCTTTTGGACTGAAGAAATCTCCTAGAGTCTGGTATGAAAGATTGCATGGTTACCTAGTAAGTATTGGATTTCAGAGAACTAATGATAATAATAGCTTGTATATAAAAGAAGGACCTCAAAACAAGATACTATTAGTAGTGATATTTGTTGATGATATACTATTTACTAGATATGATGATTTATGCAAAGCATTCTCTGAAGCTATGAGTAAGGAATTTGAGATGTCTATGTTTGGTGAAGTCAAATTATTTGTTGATTTACAAGTTCATCAGAAGAAGGAAGGTATCTACATTACTAAGTCTAAATACATTAGAGAGATACTGAAGAAATTTGGAATGGAAGACTCCATATCAGTTGGAACACCTATGTCTACTAGACATAAGTTGTCTAAGGATGATGACTCAAAGGAGGTAAATCAAAATACTTACAGATCCATGATTGGTAAACTTCAATATGTTTTTCACACTAGACCTGATGTTGCATTACCAGTTGGCATTGTTGCAAGGTTTTAAGATAATCCTAGAGAGAATAACTTGATGGCTATGAAAAGGAATCTAAGACATCTTAAGAGTATTGAAGAGTATGGATTATGGTATAATAAAGGAGGAAAATTTGATTTGAAGACTTCTACTAATGCTGATAGGGAAGGAAGTGTTGATGATAGAAAGAGCACAAGTGGTGGATCATTATTCCTTGGTAAGAGATTAGTATCTTGGAGTAGCAAAAAATAGAATTGTATTTCTCAGTCTACAACAGAGGTAGAGTATGTTGCTGCAATAATAAATTGTTCAAATATCCTATGGTTCAAATAGTTGTTGTTAGGTATGAAGGAGGAAATCAAAGAACCTTTTATTATCTAGTGTGAAAACACTAGTGCAATTAACAACTTAGAGAACCTTGTGATGCATACTAAGACTAAGCACATTACAATAAAGTATCATTTCTTGAGAGAATTGGTTCAGGACAAGTAAGGTTGGAATATGTGAATACTAAAGAAACAATTGCAGACATATTCACAAAACCATTATCCAAGGATGCATTCTTGTATCTTAGACAAAATCTAGGGGTGATTCCCCTAAATGAGGCTCACTAATAGACAGATTAGTGATGCATCAATCGAGCTATAGAACAGATTTAACATGTTGATGCACATTGTCAAAGCTTATTGCATATGAATCAGTACAAATAGGTATAGTACAATTCATTCGATAGAATCTTTGGCATTGGTTGTCAAAGAGGGAGAGATTATTGATGTCATGCCAAAAGAAATAATTAAGGGAGAGATTATTGATGAAAGAGGGAGAAAATTTTATCAGAAACAAAGATTAATGTGAGAAGGAGAAATCTACATTTTAGTGATTTTAAAGACAAAGGTAGTTTTCTGGATGAGAATTAGAATGAAGCTAAGGACATTAATATAATTCTATCTTTGTTATTGTTTCTCTATAATTCTTTGTATTATAACATGTTGTGTTTCCATCAATACCAAAGAGGGAGATTATTGATGACAATTATTCAATTATGTATTGTCATTGATGTTTACATAAATGTAGTGATGTTTACACAAATATATAATCCTATCTGATAGTAGTCAGTGTATGCCATGTTCTCTTGGGAATTGAAGAAGAACAAAGTGATTTTAAGTTCTAACCAAGTTCACTCGGGCATTATAGTATCTATCGGGCATTGAAGGATTACAGTGTTGTGTGTGTGATATTACACCTTCATGAAATTAGGACCAATAACAACAACTCTATAGAAATAAAATACAATTTAATCTAAGAATTGAAGTTAAATCCATGACATCTCATGGTTCTCTATCTAAGCTTTGTTAAGAGAGCTCTAAGCCTTAATATCTCTCAAGGACAATCCTAGAATGAGAAAAATTGATAAACATGCTCTAATATAGCTCAAATGCTCCAAGATATGTGTGCTTTCCAATAAAATGCTCATGATTCATGCTATGAAATCAACAAATGCTTCTTAAAATGATACTCTAAGTGTTATGCAAATACTGAAATACTATCAAATACTATCAAATGCTCTCCAAATGCCTATAGTAAGGATGCTTTTCTCTTGAATTTCTTGGATCCCAAATACAAAGAAAATGGCTTGTATTTATAGCAATTTCCCAAGGGTAGGGGGCAGAGTGAATTGATCATGGTCAAGCCTTGGTTGAGTAAAAAGCTTTGAGGTGTTTTCAAATGGAGGGAAAATTAAGTGGTTGTCCTCAAAGGAATTAGGAATTATTAAATTCAATCATTTAATTAATTTATCCATGTAAGGGTGAATGGGTTGGATTTGATTTTTTGATTTAAACTATACAATTAATTGATTAAAATCAATTACATAATTTGATTAATCCCTTTTAGGCTTGAATTTAATTATTTGATTTCATGATTATTTAGTCCTTTGATTTAATTTGAATTTTGTCCACTTTTCTTGATAAATGTCTTTTTGATTTGATTTTGATCCATTTTAATGCATTTTGATGAGATTAGGGGCAATTGGCTAAGATTTATAAATTTGAATGTTTAAGATACACCTGGTCAAATTTAGGTGTCTACAAATGCCCATCTTTGAATTGATGTGCGAAGCACATTGATTCAAAGAAAAATTGATGTCCTGATCATTGATTTGATACTGATGTCTGATTTATGCAAAACCTAATATTGATTTGATGCAAAACCCTAATATGAAAACCCTGATGTGAAAATTGATGTGAAACTCGATGTAAAACTTGATGTGAAACCCTGATGTGAAACTTGATTTGATGCCACACTGATAAAGTTTTAATTTTTAATGCCCCAGATCTGATATAAGATATGATATAGAATGCCAGTTTGATGATATGATGATGCCCCTTGAGAAATGAAAGCATATTGATCTTCGATATGAGAAATTTGATGAACACTGCTAATAGAATACATCCAAGATAATTGCATTTATGATAAATAATAATGCTAAAGAGATTTCGAACAAATGCCCTAGTGTGTAGAATATGCAGATTTGGTCTGACTGGGTAAAAAATCTCACAAAATTAGGGTAAAGTAGCTTAAACAGGTTGAAAAACCCAACTTTACTTTTCATTTTCACTTTTCACTGTTGAGATTTTGCTCTGATCCTGTGATGATTGACAATGATGGTGGTCCCTATTCAAGAGCATTGGTTTGAGAAAGCATGCCAATATCAGAGACCTCCTAACTACGGGGCTTGGGTGAGTGGTTCAAACCTTCCTAGTGCATTTATTGCTCATTAAATAGCATTTATTACATGTTTTTAATTCTTTCTAGATAGAAAATTTGTGAAATGCCGCGTAGGATAGTTAAAAAGCCACCTAGGGTAGAGAAAAGCCACCTCCATGTGTTTAAAAGCCACATTGGAGCAATCCCTAGCCACCTTGGAATTAGGGAAAAATGTGCAACCTAGTTAGCTAAAGGCTGCCTAAGAAACCCAATAAATTTAAGGCTGCCTAGGAAACTTAAAAATCCACGTAGGACTTTAAAATGCCATTTGTTAAGAAAAGTGTTGTCTCCACTGAGTAATGTACCACGTGTAAGGTTTTTAATGCCATGGGGCTTAAAAAGATGCGTACACTTATTAAAGTGCCACCTACCATAAAGTTTGAAAACTTGAGATAGTATATATGAATTACCATGGATCGATCATCCAGATAACTCAATTGGATTCCAAGCTAGAAAATGTACGTCCATAATGTCACTTAGTGTTTAGGATATTAGAAAAATCATATTAATGAATGTTTGATATGTCAATCAGACTGATTAAAATGATTCCAAATTGATCCCTTCTCAAGATCTAGAGGTTAGGAACAATAGGTTGATGCGGCCAAAATAGAGCAATGATAGATTTAATGTGTTTGGTTGACTTAGAATGATCCACCAATAGAAAGACTAATATGATTCACTTTGTTTCAAAATGTAGGAACATTACCGTAAGTTGCAGGTATGGGGTGTTGTCTCTTGGATTTTTGATTTGGTCGATGAGCTCATGCCTCCTAAGCGAGGGACTATCGAGACATGTGGTCTTAGTTTCCTTCTCAATCTCCCTTAGTTTCAGCTGAATCAAGGTCTTTTGATAGCTATGGTAGAGCGATGGCACTCTGACCATAACACGTTCCATCTACCCCTTAGCAAGATTACTATCACGCCTAAGGATGTATACATATTACTGAGCATCCCACCTCATGGAGAGCGGGTATATTATGATTTAGTTTAGATAGCAGTGTATGTAGACAGGTGTTTGGAGAAAACACCATTGCTGATGATTGTATTACTTGGGCACAGTTTTCTTCATTTCCTACTTTTCTAGCATTGTTAGGAGCAGTGATCGGAGGATTTCTACTTATAGATAGGAGAGGTCATCACTTTGTGGTCAAGATGGGGCCATTTACTGGAGGATTTGATTGCACATCCTCATAGATTCAATTGGGGTTCTTGCGTATTAGCCTAGCTATATCATGACTTACATGAGATTGTATATAGGCGCAGTACATCTCTTTCAGCAGGTGCAGTTTTGTTATAGTTGTGGACTTGGGAGCATATCCCTATCACTAGACCAGTCTCAGCATGAGTGCGGGCCTGAGGGTATCCATATGCATTTTTGTATGATGGCATGGTTGTTCAACATCGTCTAGGCAAGGTGGAGTTTTAGCTTCGCACTATTGATGACATTGATCAGGTCGTATGGAGACCATATCTTCTTTGCGAGAGGTGGAAAGAGGATGATGATGAGTTTCCATATATGTTTTCCCCTCACTGGATGATAGGTCAATCACCACTATGTATCAAGAGTTTTTTCTTCAAGAGAGTGCTTTGTCAATACAACTGGGTACAGGACATGCCCCAGGGTATGGCACTTTATGCGTGAGTACAGGCATAGAGATCTATTTGGGGAGAATAGGTTGACTATTAGTTGGCCTATTTATAGATTAATTAGCTTGGAAATGTTTTGTGCGATATGATGATGTATGTAGCTGATGCGGGGATGTTTGTTGAGTATCGAGAGTGGTTCTTGTGACATCATTTTGTTAGATTCATAGATCTGGCAGAGCCTATTCTTGATGTTGACGAGCTTTCTAATGATGACGGAGATGATGCCAATGATGGTGATGATGGTAGGAGACCTAAGAGATAGAGAGTTTAGACAACACCTAGGGCCCCTAGAGCACAGAGAGTTGTAGGACCTCGGATGCGGGGTGGTCATGTTAGGGGTTGAGGTGGTGGATTTAGGCAACCTAGATAGAGGCTAGTGTAGGCATAGGTACCTTTGTAGGGATAGGCTCCTGATAGAGTTGGTGCAGAGTGGACCAAGTAGAGATAGAGAAATGTCCAAGTGGCTAGATAGGTTCCATTACAAGGACAGATTCCGCAGAGACCTCCATCTCCATATAGACAAGTTCCTTAGATTGATCCACAGAGTAGTGCGACACCAGTGATACCACAGGTTCCATTAGTGCCACAGGCACCTAAGTCCCCTCCAGCATCATAGGTACCTCCATTTCCTCCCATTATGGATGGCTTAGTTTAGGATGTTTGAGGTTTATAGGAAGGGATGATTGTAGTTACTGTATGATTAGACCAAGTTTCTACTATGTTGTAGTATTTTTTTACTACATTAGCTCATTTACCTACCAGTGTGAGCATCAGTCAGGCACCACCTTCTACACAAGATAGATTAGGTGATAGGGATCTGTACGGTGCAGGGGGTTCAGGTATTGCTATTGCTGGAGATGGATTAGGTGCCCCTGCTGGGTCATGAGACAGATTGAGATATATGATATCTAGATATTGCATTGATGTTGTATCATTTGATTGTTGATCAGGACTTTGATTATATGGATCATTTATTGATGTACCTTTGATGTACAGATTTTTGTTATAGACATTGATGGTGTACATTTATCTATGATGATCTTTGATTCCCCTTTTGATGATTTTTTTATGAGATTTATTTTATTCATATCTACATGCTTCTATGACGTATTTATTTCTATTATGCTATGGATGCAATTTCTTAGAGTAGGACATAGATAAATCAATGCAAATGATGTTAATGCAACTTAATTCTATATGATTTTCTTATTTAATCATGATGTATGGATTATGCAATGTAATGATATGGATGCAATACTTAGTGCAATGATAAATGAATGCAACTATCTTTTTTGGTTTTTGATGTATGCAATTTAATTTATGATGCAATTCTAAATGATTTGGATAAATGACTAATGATTAATGT
>MU223734.1:237294-253988 GCA_018584345.1 Thuja plicata
ATCAAAACTACCTAAGCCTAGGGTATTGGATCAACTGACCAATAGTCAGACCAAGGGCTCATAAAATGCCAACTTGGGACTATGGTCTTACAATTAGATCCTAATACTAATTCTTGTCCTACGCATGACTAGAGGTCTCAAGGGTCTTAGTTTGAATCCTTAGACCTCATTAGAATGTTTGGTGAATCCTTAGGAGTGGGTGCTCCTGCACCACTTTTAAAGTGTTAGCTTCTACCACCCCATCGTTAACCACTCCTTTATTGTTTTTATTGTTCATCCAAAATTGGTTGTTGTTAGGGGGATTGCGATTTTGATTCATGTTGGAGGTATTGTTGTTGTTGTTATTCTTGTTATCCTTATAAAGTTTAATTTCTCCACTTTTTACCAATACCTCTTCCATTGTCACCCCATTCTCAATTAGGTCTTGAAATGACCTAGGAAATTGTAGCCTTAATTGATAGTTCATTTCATGATTCAAGCTATTCATAGAAATATCCATCTTCCCCTTTTCGGGTACACTTTGAGGGTATCTAGAAAATACCGCTCTCCATCATTGTAGGAAAAGTAGGAATCCCTCTCCTCTTTGTTTGGTATTACATAAATTAAGCATTGTAACCTCATGTTTGATGTTATTGGAATAATGAGTTACAAACTTAGAGGCCAATTCTTCAAAGGTTTGAATTCCGGAGGGTAACTTCTAAAACCATTCCATTGCCATACCTCCCAAAATTCTAGGGAATAACCTCATAAGCTAACTTGTGTCATGCATGAATTCTAGACTTAAGGCACAAAATTCCCTTAAATGATCTTGAGGATCAATTGTTCCTTCATATTTGTCATATTTAGGAAAAATAACATTTGTTGGAAATGGAACCATGATTAAAGACTTATCAAATGGAAATGGACACAAAGCTTCGATAGAAAAAGGTTTACGAACCCCATTTTATTTTAATGTGTCCAATTGAATTTGGAAAAGTTGGAATAGTTTGTTCACGATGTCAATGGGATTAGCCTCAACTTCTTCTTCTTTAAGTTTTTTGACATCATAATCATGTGGAAGTTTGAGACCTATTTGTGCTAGGTCTAAAAAGTACTTTTCCTTGTCTTTTTCCAACACTTTTTCCATAAGCTTCATGAAGAAAGCACTTTGCATAGCTTCATTGACCTTCTCATTAGTTAACTCCTCATCATTATGGTCAATGTTGCCCCTATTGTTATTATTGTTCAACCCTTGATTGTTAGGGTCATTGTTTTCTCCTCCATTGTTGTTTTTGTTGGATCCTTGGTTGTTAGGATCAGCATTTCCCCCTCCATTGTTGTTCATATCCTTGTTTACATGGTTGATTTGATCAGGATCTATATGGCCAAATAGAAAACACATTGTTGGTTTTGTTTCCTTGATGGGTTCTTGTAAAGGTCTTGAAGAACTAAAAGGATCACTCGAAAAAGGACACTCTTGTCTTAGATAAGATCTGTCTAATTGTAGGGTAGGCTTAATGTAATGAGATCACGTAAAAATTGGCATTAAAATAAATCAAATGAAGAGTCTAGGATTTTATCTCACTTAAGTGATCAATCCATGGATGATTTTGCAAAATGTCCAATAATGGTGCATTCTGATCTAATTAAGTATACACAAAGGTAAAACGTCCAAAAGAGTATCCAAAAATGGAATTTTCTTATTTTCAAACCCTCAGTAATAATCCAGTGTTTTCCCCTTTTTGTTTCTAGGTGGCTCTTGCCTGTGTGTAGGCGGCCTTTAATTCTTGATACGTGGTCACTGGAATTATTTTATGCGGTACTTTGCAGTTCGTAGGTGGCGTTTACCAGTTGATAGGCTGTTTTAAATTGTTGACATGCAACACTTTCTAGCATTTCAAACTTGTAAGTGGTCCAAGATTTTTTTTATGCGGTTTTGAATTGTTGGTACGTGAATCTTTGCTGATCAAAGTTGAAATTGTCAATTTTTTTGTTATTTTTTGGATTTAAATTTTTAAAGGTTTTGATCAGAATTTTGAAAAAATAATCATGCGCAAAAATAGAGTACAGTCTCAACACACACATCAAAATTGTACCATATCCCTAAAACAACACTAAAATTGTATATTCTTGGATGTTTTTACGGGTATGCACAAGAATTTCTTCCAAACAATCTACCTTAGAGTCAAACAATTTTGGCTTTTAACAATGGCTCTAAAAAGGTAGGTTTTCTATTTTAACAAGATTTTAAATCACCTCCATTCTAAGTCTTTCCAAGTTCCTTTACCCCCTTTCGGGCTTCCCACATGCACGAAAGTATGATTTTGTGCAACCCCAAAGGACTACTCAAGGAAGTGATGATGACTTGCACAAGGTTTAGTCAATTTCTGATTAAGGTAAAGTGAGTTTATTTATAGTGGGTCAGATGATATCCTGGTAAAAGAGATTATCTCCCACTTTGGGTCATTCCCTCTCACCGCATTCATAAAAGAATTTTTGGGAGGCAGGTCCTCTAAATCTTTATTCTATCTAGCATGTATATGAAAAGCAAAAATTAAACTTAGTCCAACAAGTTTGGGAATTTGATTCACTCAAAGAGTGAAGAGCATATCCCTATTGTCTTCCTTTGTTCCAAACACTTCAAGAACGTTTGTTCTTTGTTAACCCCTTAACAAGGAGGTTATTAAAATTGAAATGTGTGATTCAATTCCTTATCCTTGTCTTTCTACCAAATTGACTTTGTATGTTTGGATTTTTGATTCACTTCAAAAAGTGAAGAGCATATGCCTAATGCTTGTTCAATTTGGACAAAATAGAGGTTTTTCTAATTAGACTAGATTTAAATGAAAGCCAAAATTTAATCAATGCAAGCTTGATAAGATAAATATCTCATTTTTAAAGCTAGCAAAGGCTGGGCACTTTTTTGATTGATTTGTGCTTATTTTAAACTCACCTAGTGGCGATCGTTCCCACTCTGGCTCCTCCAACAAGTCATTCAACGCAACAGATACAAAGTGAAGAAAAACTTGGAAAGCTCAAAATATAAAACACTCCTAAGCTCTCTTTTAATCAAATTTTGCACAAAAATCAAGCTCAAAGAACTAGAAATGAAAATATATTCAAAGAGTAGGAAACTTTGTTCTATAAACAAAGAAAAATTTGAAATAATGATCATAAAGATGTTCCTCTTCTTTTAAGCTTTCCAAAATATTATATGCATGCACTTGTTTATAATGTTTAGTTTTAATCCTTACCTCTTTGTTAGGCCTTGTGACTCACTTCTCTGGTTTCTGCACTTTCGGATGATTTTTCATCTACAGCAATGAAAAACAAAGAGAGTAAAAATAGTGAGAAAATCATCACAAATTTGATTTAAAGCAAAAATATCTTCGTGGCATTTAACAACTAATACATGGATTTTAGCTGTTACTATGCGTAAATGAAAACTTTGAAAGTGGCTTTTAAATCTTAATAGGTGGCTCTGAAAATTTCACAGGCGGCCAAATAAAAAACACAGGCGGCACAAAAAGTGCAAAGTGTGGTCAAAAGTTGCTAGTAAGTGGCTCTTGGAAGTTCACAAGCGGTCTTTGGTGTCTGACAGATGGTGCTTTATAGATCTAAGTGGCACACTTTATCTCATAGGTGACACACTTTATCTCACAGGCAGCCTAAGAATGAAAGACAAAGAAGAAAGAAACTCTGTATGCGGTGCTTTACTACTCATAGCTGGCTCTGAATGCTTTGTAGGTAGCTCTTCTCCTGTTTCTTGCAAAATAACAAGAAAAATGATGCAAAACACACAAAATTTTAAGATGAAAATGTTAGAAATGAGGCCTAAAGCCTCACAGTGGGCGCCATTTGTGTGTGTGAGATTACACCTTCGTGAAATTAGGACCAATAACAACAACTCTATCAAAAGAAAATATAATTTAATCTAAGAATTGAAGTTAAATCCATGACATCTCATGCTTCTCTATCTAAGATTTGTTAAGAAAGCTCTCAACCTTAATCTCTCTCAAGGAAAATCCTAGAATGAGAAAAATTGATAAACTTTCTCTAATCTAGCTCAAATGATCAAAGATATGTGTTCTTTCCAATCAAATGCTCATGATTCATGCTATGAAATCAACAAATGCTTCTTAAAATGATACTCTAAATGCTATGCAAATACTGAAATACTATCAAGTACTATCGAATACTCTCCAATTGCCTATAGTATGGATCCTTTTCTCTTGAATTTCTTGGATCCCAAATATGTGAGGCCTCACCCTGACCCGTCATAGCTTTACTGCTCGATCACACTTTGATACTTTATGTTTTGATACATTGATACACTTTTTGGTTATCTTGATAGAGACTCGAGATATTATGTTATGATGATGATTATATTGTGTGGATTACATTTTTATATGGATTACACCTAGAATAGGTGGTTGATTTTGATTATATATGTTTACATAAGTGAATTGATAAGAAGATTGAATCATGATTGGATTTGATTATTTCATGGATGTTAAGTCATGATGATTATGGAATTATTATGTTTTAAACATTTCTATATGAAAATTTGCAATTAGGAATTTAATTCTGCAAATTGATTAATGTCTCTAATTATGAATTGAAAATGTATATCACATGTGATTTTATTGTCTTGGACTACTGATACTTGAGTTAGTGTGTAGGAAAGAGAACCATAGAATTATTCAGAGAATCAGGGATAAACACATGTGAACTGAGTAAACCAAGGTTTAATCCAATAAGGGGTTGAAACCTCATTGTAATGTGATCTTTGTTGTAAATGTAATCTGAATGTGTGTTAATAGTTTAAAATTTATGTTGTTGTTTGGACATGTCATTGTGAATGTGATGTGTATTTTGTTTGGTGTCACTTGACACTTGTGTTGTCCATGTGGATGGTGAAATATCAAATTAGGATTTGGGAAAGAATCGCCAAACCTTATAAGATGTTATATTAATCCCACTTGCATATAGATGTCTTGTAGGGATCACATCAAGTTGAAACTCAGATTTGAACTTTAGGGGTACCTTGCAGGGGTCAAAAGTGACCCTAGAGTGTAGTTTTGGCTAAAATTAGTTAACCCTAAGGGGGTACCTTGGGTTAGGGCTAGTTTTTACCTATGAGAGAAACCTAGGTCACCATTATGTCTCTCCAAAATGCCTACTTTTCAAAAGTGGCGAAAATGGAGATGGCCACATACATCTAACTTGTCCCACACTCCTTTCTAAACTCACAATTAAGAGGGGAGACAAGAGGTAAGACAAAAGGCTAGATTTTATATCTCATTATTGCTAGGTTTTTAGTACACTTTTGGGGGCCTTTTTAGAGGGTTTGGGGAGACTTAGTGGGTGTTCACCCACTTTATAATTTTAGAGACAATTAGGGTTTAGATAGAGGAAGGATAAGGATTTGGGCTCTTCTCAAGTTTCATTTTGCCATAACACATTTGGAAGGTTGGTCTCCATTTCCATGAAGTGCTTGGTTTGTTGCAAGTAGATTTAGATATTATTGTTTTATGAATATAAAATCTTGTATGGTGTTCATGTATGAAATCTTGTATAGTGTTGTTGTATGTATATTTTGTTGTCATGTGTTTGGGTTGGGAATGCATTTGGATTTTGTATCAATTCTTGTTCTTTTTTATTGGGATTGTTGTTCATGGGAGTTAAGGAATTACTCACCCTTTGGGAAGGGAAGAAGTGGCCTTGGGTGAAGGTGTTAGTTGGCCTCTCCATTGTAGTGAGAGTCTCTTCTCTTGGAGAAAAGGGATAATTTTATGGAGTATGGGCTCCATGAAGCCATGTTGTAAATATTGTTTTTGTATAGAAATGACCAAATGTGTATATGGAAGGAATGTTAATGAAGCCTTCGAAAGGCATAAAAAAATCTTATTAAAGAATTTTAAAATGAAAATGACATTCTCCTCCTTGAAAAATCCCACCTTCACCCTACTTCAATGGGTTTGGAAAACTCATTTGTGAAACATTGGTTGGGTGTTTATTGTTGTTTTTTGCATATAATATGTTGTGAGAATTTGGATGTGTTATCTCGTTTGTCCTTGGTTCTCCAAGCTCAGGGGTGGTCTCCCTGAGATCTTGGTTGGGAGGTGAGCTTCCCATGGTTCTCCTCATGAAAATTGCGCGTTTGAAGTCAAGATGATGGTGAAAGAAGTTTGGAAGAAATCTCTATTTGGGTGTAATTGTGTGTAAGCAACTTCAATGTTGCATAGTTACCCTTTTTGGTATTGAAATTCATTCTTGTTGATTGTTGAAATGTTCATTTTGAAAGATTTTTCAAGCTATATGTGAAGAGCTCTCATTCTTTATGTAACGATTCATTAAAAGAAGAAATGTTGCATACCATCCATGTATTGTATAGATTTACTATCTTGGAGATGTGTAATTGTAGTTTGTAAGATTAAAATAATGTAAGTGATGGATTCTTTAGTTCATTCATATTGCATTCTATTTCTTAGAAACAAAAAAAAAGTTAACCATTCATGTTAGAGGGAAATCCAATATTGATAGAGAAAGACAATATAATAGTTTCATATCATGAAAACCTTGAGGATTTGTGAATCTTAAAATCTCCATTCCAATCTCAATTCTTGAGAAGAAAAAAAAAAAAAACATTGAAATAATGACAAATCAAACTAGTTAGTATGACAATGTAAAAATTAACTAATACTATTGTCCCTCTTAGTATATTGTTCAAATAAATCAAACCAAATATATATAATGATCTATTACAAAAATTAAACCAATAAAATCTACATGGAAGGGCTTAGAACAAATTAGGCCCATGACACTTTCCAGATTTATAGCAAAAATGTTCATTGAAATTTGTATGGGAAAGGAAATATTCTCCTTACCACAGAGAAGATTATTTTCCCAATGTGCTCTCTCTAATTAAATTGTATCCTAATCCCACTAACATAACCTTGCAATTAATCATAAATTATAAATTAAACTTACCTTGTCTTTTACCCATTTCCCGTGGGCCCCACTCTTACCACCCTCCTTACCCTTTTTACCTCCTTGCTTGGGCGCCCACTGTTGCAAAGTTTGTAAAAATAAATTAAAATGTTTTTGGGGCTGCTAACACATATCTTGGGCTGCAAAAAACCTATGCCGTCTTCCTCTCTTTCCTTCTGACATGTCATAACCCTCTTTGCTAAGTCAACTCCCATGCGTTGGTTTTGTCCTCCCATCATGTGTGCTGCATTTGGTTTTGGAAATTCTGAGTGGACCCCACCTTACACTTAAAAATATACACCACTTTCCTTGCTTCATGTCAGTACTTTTTTGTTTAGTTAAAACCCTTCCTCTCCCATGTGAAAATTCTTCTTGGGAGATTGGTAGCATGATTTGGTGGGCCCCTAAAATCCCTTCATTCATCTTGCTACACTCTTCTTAAGAATTTGACCCCCTATGCATATTGGACCTTGTGGTGGGGCAAGGGAAATAATAGATAAATAAGTTAGTAGATTAATAAGCTAATAGATTAGTAGGTAGTTAGATTAGATTAATAGGTAGTAGTAGATAGTTTAAGTTAGTTAATGAGATCTTTTTCTTTATTGTTTTAATTCTTAATTGTGTAGCATTTTATACACATATAAATTGATTCAATGATGTAGCATTAATTATTAGATTAATAACTTTAGTGTTATGAAAGATAAATGGACTTATTAACATGATCAAATTTAATTGGTATTGGAACAACATATTAAAATAATAATTAATCATTTTAAATGGATCCTTAACATTAGTTGTTTAGGTTATTTTAAAATTATGAAATTTGTGAATTAATTTAATAGGAATTTTGGCCTAAAAGTTTTGATTAGCCTATTAGAGATGTGGATTTACTCAATTTTTTCAAATGTATAGTTAATGTTAATTTAAATTTTATTATGATAAAAAGGAATATGTTACTCTTGTGTTCAACAGGTTAGGGGTTATGTTAAATTTCAATTAGAAGTTAATTTAAATTTTGTATTCGAAGATAATTTAATTGTCTTATTAAAGTTTAATTTAAAGTTGTTTTGTTAGGGGATTGATGAATTAGGATTGCATGTGTTTTCATAAAAGGGGAATAATTTTATTAATGATATTGGTAGGTTAGGAAATCAGATTTGATTTCAGCTATTAGATTTTAATTAATAGTTGTTTGGTATAGTGAAATTGTTATTCAATTTTAATCATGTCAATTGATAAATGTTTCATGTATGTTTGTTTAAAAAGGGAGTAGAATATTAATTTGACTAGGTTTTGAACTAGTACTTAACGTTGAAAGAAAACTAGAACTAGATTTGAACAGATTAAGTTGTAATCTAGGTTAAGAGTTAAGTATGCATTAGGTCAACCTAATTCAACATATGTTCATAACAACTAACTATCATTATGATACTAAACGTAGTTAAACATAGAATCAGAGTTAGACCAACTTGAGTTAAGCGTTCATATAACCCATGGAACAAGTTGATGCTCCAATTCTGCACCTGTTTGTGGCATGACCCTTATTCAATCTACGTATATATCTTGTAACTCGAAGGTTAACTCTATCATGCTATCACCTTTTCAACTCAACCATTGTTAGTTGTACGTACTTATGTGTTTTAAGAAAAAAAAATTATGTGTGTGTTTTGCCCTATTTTGGGGCTAACCATTTTGGTATCAGAGCCATGTTTTGACACTAGGAACCTAACCCATTATGTTTCAACTCATTCAAAACTTAAATCATTGTGTAGGATGCTTTTAGTCACTAAAGCTAACCGACGAGGCAGAGGTTGTAGAGCTCCCCGTGCGGAGGCAGGACAAGAGGATCCGCCACCTCCACCACCTCAGAACCCTAACCAAGATATTATGGATGTTCTCCAAAATCTGATTGGGGTGATTCAGCTCAGATTACCACCCATAGTTTAGTAGCAGATTCTTGAAGGGGAAGCACATATTTTAGAGAATGATAGAGCTATTAGCAGAGAGAGGAGTAGGAGTCCTCCACCCAGATCTGGTGAGGGTCAAGGTGATCATGAGGGTGAGTCAGCTCATTAGGTTGTATTACTATGCAAGCATGAGATACGTGCTAGGGAGAGACCCCCTAGAGATGATGGAGATGAGATTCAAGAGTTATTACGGCTCTGTCCACCCTTATTTTTTGGATCTATGATGGATCAGTAGCAGAGGATTGGTTACCAAGTTTACATCAATGTTTTGGATTGCACCCTTATGGGAGTAATCTAAAGGCTCAACTTGCAATCTATCTCCTATGGGAGAAGGCTTCCACTTGGTGGGAGCAGGAGGTGTCCATAGGTGGAGTGAGTATTGACACACTCACTTGGGAGGCTTTTGTGGCCCATTTCCATGAGAGATATCTCTCTGAGCATTTTAGACAGAGATAAATAGAGGAGTTCCATGATCTCCAGCAGAGAGGCCTCATAGTGAACCAGTATGAGAGTCAGTTTCTTGAGCTCCTTCTATATGTTGATTACATGAAGGATGAGAAACTACGTATTCACCATTTCATTAAGGGACTTAATATGTCTCTTTAGAGCATAGTACACCTAGCATTCCCTATCATATTCAGAGGGGCAGTTGAGATGACACTTGTAGCTGAGGATATCTGTACTAGACAAGAGTCTCGGGATCTGTCCCAACACTGAAACCCCTCTTCCCAATAGTCAAGGAAATAGAGACCCCCTTGGAAAGGGAAATAGAATCACTCAACATGATCCTTTAAGGGTCAACAGTCTCAGTAGCAGAGATCCTAGCAGGATTCTACACAGAGGCATTCACAGGGTTATTAGGGCTCTAAGCCCAAATAGTGGTAGTCTTAAGGCCCTAGACAGGATCATAGGACATAGACCCCTCAGACATAATCAGCTAGGAATCAGTAGTCCTCTAGGGGTGGATACAATGGTTCTAATAGGACCGAAGGATCACAGTAGCCTAGGACATAGGGAGTGCAAGTTCAGACCTGAGGGCCATGTTACACTTGCAGTGGTATGGGTCATTTAGCAAGAGAGTGCCCACAGGGACAGTCAACCAGTGGTCAGAGAGGGGCTACCTCAGAGCCTACAGTTGGAGATATGGGTAGATCCCATAGAGTTTTTGTAGCGGTTGATAACTGCAAGGCCGAGCACCAGGCCATGGTCATAGAGGCCGCAGGTATGATTAAGGGGATCAGTGTTTTGATCTTGTTTGATTCAGGAGCCATAGACTCCTTTATATCTCCCTATGTAGTGGAGCATTACGGGCTAGTGGCAGTTAGACAAGATGTCAATTGGGAGGTTGAGTTAGCTTCAGGAGCTAGAGTGTCTGTTAGTTCCTTAGTTCACAGTTGTCAGATTTAGATTGGAGACTTAATCATGATGAATGATCTCTATATTACCCCTCTAGGTTCTTATTATGTATTCCTTGGCATGGATTGGATATGTGCCCATAGCGCCAAGGAGGATTTTTTTCAGAAGAGGGTTGAGTGTGTTGATGATCATGACACTTCTATGGTGATATTTTGGGTACAAAGACCCGTATCCCTTCGCATAATTTCTACTATGTAGCTTAGGTAGTGCGTGAGAAAGGGATGTCAGTTATTTTCCATCACCATTAGTGATAGAGAGGAGGATTAAGAAGGGGAACCTTCACTTGAGGATTATCCTATTTTTCAGGAGTTTGTAGATGTATTTCCTACTGAGCTACCTGGTATGCCTCCACCTAGGGCAGTTGATTTTTACATAGATATTATACCAGGAGCTGAGCCAGTCTCTAGAGAACCTTACAGGATGACCATGCATGAGCTCAATATTTAGTTAGAAGAGCTCTTGGAGAAAGGGCATGTACGACCTAGTGTATCACCTTGGGGTGCACCTGTGATTTTTGTGAAGAAGGATGAATCACTTAGATTGTGCATTGATTATCGACAGTTGAATAAAGTAAAAATTAAGAACTGATACCCACTTCCCAGGATCGATGATTTGTTTGATCAGTTGCAGGGTGCCCAAGTGTTCTCGAAGATAGATCTGAAGTTGGGGTACAATTAGTTATATATTGTGGAAAGTGATATCCACAAGACTACTTTTCACATGAGGTATGGTCACTATGAGTTCACAGTAGTGCCATTTGGCCTCATGAATGCTCCAGCTATGTTCATGAGCCTCATGAACAAAGTATTTCATACATTTTTGGATAAATTTGTGGTAGTGTTCCTTGATGATAATTTGATATATTCTCAGAATGAGGAGGAGCATGAGGAGCATCTGAGATAGGTTCTAAAACATTTGAGAGAGAATCAGTTATATGGAAGCTTGTCAAAGTGTGCCTTCTTTAGACCCAAAGTGCATTATCTTGGTCACGTTATATCTGGTGATGGGATCTCTGTATACCCATCAAAAATTAGAGCTATTATGGATTGGCCAGCACCCACCAGTGTCACTGAGGTCAGAAGTTTTATGGGCTTAGTAGGATATTACAGACACTTCATGGAAGGATTTTCTAGAGTAGCTCACCCCATCACCTCCCTTTAGAGAAAGGGGAAGAAGTATGTATGGACGAAGAAGTGTGAGAGAGCTTTCTAGGAGCTCAAGAGAGCCCTCACTAGTGCACTAATTTTAGCAGTCCTAGACCCTTTGGTAGATTTTAGTGTGTGTACTAATGCTTCATTGGATGGTTTAGGAGTAGTCCTTATGCAGGAGGGTCATCCTATAGCTTTCGAGTCTAGGAAGCTAAAGACTCACGAGCTTGATTATCCTACTCATGACCTAGAACTCATAGTGGTGGTTCATGCCTTAGTGAGATGGTGACACTTCCTTCTAAGTCACTGATTTGAGCTTCATTCAGACCACCAAAGCCTACAGTATATCTTTACACAACCCAATCTTAATGCTAGGTAGAGGAGATGGATGGATTATTTGTGTGAGTATGATTTTTATGTTCATTACATCAAGGGGAAGAAGAATGTAGTTTCAGATGCTTGAGTAGGAAGCGACATGAGCTCTCATCTTTGACTTCTAGTACATATTTGAGGGACCATATTTTGCATCATTTGCTAGAGGATGGATTATATGTGGAGTTTTGTTAGTTTATCCATTCTTAGAGAACCCTTGAGAGGAGATTTGCAGAGTATTCTTTGGAGTCTGATGGACTTCTACATCATAGGGGATTCATCTAGGTACCTTCTACGGGTGACTTGTGAGAGTTTATTGTGCTTGAGGCTCACAAAGCACCTTATACAGCTCTTCCAGGAGTTAAGAAGTTGCATGCCAATCTGAGATAGTTGTATCATTGGATGGGCATCAGATTGTAGATTGCCAGCATAGTTGCTAGATGTCTAGAGTGCCAAAGAGTGAAGGCACAGTACAGTCACCCAGGTGGGCTCCTATAGCCACATGAGATTTCTGAGTGGAAGTGGGATACTATATATATTGACTTCATTGTTGGTCTCCCTATGTCTTCTTGCCACCATGATTCTATCTTGGTGATAGTCAACACGTTGACCAAGGTTTCCCATTGTGCGTACTACATTCATAACATGAGACGTAGCTCAGGTCTTTTTGTGGGATATTATCAGACTTCGTGGCATTCCCCATAAGATCATCTCTGATAGAGACTCCTTGTTCACATCAACCTTTTGGAGAGAGTTATAGGAAACATTGGGCACTAGGCTTAATTTTAGTACAACATATCACCCTCAGATAGATGGCTAGACCAAGAGGGTTAACCAGGTATTGGAGGACATGCTGCGCATGTATGTGATGCACCATTAGGTCAAGTGGGAGGAATACCTACATCTGGTCAAGTTTGCCTATAATAATGGGCATCATTCTTCTATAGGTATGCCACCATATTAGGCCTTGTACGGTAGACCATCTAGGACACCACTAAGTTGGGACAGGATCAAGGATAGAGTATCTATTGGACCTCAGTTGGTCAAGGATATGGAGTAGCAGGTAGTCTTGATTAGAAAACACCTTATGGAGGCTCAGGATCAACAGAAGAAGTATGCAAATGTGAAGATGGTTGATCATGAGTATATGGTTGGAGATAGGGTCTTCTTATGAGTGTGCTCGCATAAGAGTCCAATCCATTTTTGAAAGGGCTCTAAGTTAGCACCTCACTTTGTTGGACCTTTCAAGATATTGGAGAGGATAGGACTAGTTGCCTACCGTCTAGCCTTGCCACCCATCCTGTCATGCATCCACGATGTGTTTCATGTATTTGTGCTATGGAAATATATTTATGATGAGTCTCACATTATAGATTGGGATGCCTTGCAGGTGGAGTTAGATGGCCAGCTTGCACTTGAGCCCATTCATATTATATCCTGATGGACCCTTACACTCTAAGGCCAAGAGCTGGACTAGGTTAGGGTCCAGTGGGATTGTTATGATGAGGTCATGGCTTCATGGGAGGACGCAGTGTAAATGAGATCTTAGTACCCATATCATTTTGATGAACTCCAGGAGAAAGTTCATGCCTAGTGGTGGAAGATGTGAGGCCTCACCCCGACCCATCATAGCTTTACTGCTCGATCACACTTTGATACTTTATGTTTTGATACATTGATACACTTTTTGATTATCCTGACAGAGACTCGAGATATTATGTTATGATGATGATTATATTGTGTGGATTACATTTTGATATGGATTAGACCTAGAACAGGTGGTTGATTTTGATTATATATGTTTAGATAAGTGAATTGATGAGAAGATCAAATCATGATTGGATTTGATTATTTCATGGATGTTAAGTCATGATGATTATAGAATTATTATGTTTTAAATATTTCTATATGAAAATTTGCAATTAGGAATTTAATTCTTCTTATTGATTAATGTTGCTAATTATGAATTGAAAATGTATATCACATGTGATTTATTATCTTGGACTACTGTTGCTCGAGTTTGGTGTGCAAGAAAGAGAACCATGGAATTATTTGAAAAATCAGGGATAAACACATGTGAACTGAGTAAGCCAAGGTTTAATCTAATAATGGGTTGAAACCTCATTGTAATGTGATCTTTGTTGTAAACGTAATCTAACTGTGTGTTAATAGTTTAAAATTCATGTTGTTATTTGGACATGTCATTGTGACTATGATGTGTATTTTGTTTGGTGTCACTTGACACTTGTGTTGTCCATGTGGATGGTGACATATCAAATTAGGGGCTGGGAAAGAATCACCGAATCTTATAGGATATTATATTAATCCCACTTGCACATAGATGTCTTGTAGGGATCACATCAAGTTGGAACTCGGATTTGAACTTTAGGGGTACCTTGGAAGGGTAAAAAGTGACCTTAGAGTATATTTTTGGCCAAAATTAGTTAACTCTAAGGGGATACCTTGAGTTAGGGCTAGTCTTTACCTATGGGAGAAACCTAGGTCACCATTATGACTCTCCAAAATGCCTAGTTTTCAAAAGTGGCAAAAATGGAGATGGCCACATGCATCTAACTTTTCCTACACTCCTTTCTAAACTCACAATTAAGAGGGGAGACAAGAGGTAAGACAAAAGGCTAGATGTCATGTCTCATTATTTCTAGGTCTTGAGTACACTTTTGGGGGTCTTTTTAGAGGGTTTGGGGAGACTTAGTAGGTGTTTACCCACTCTCTAATTCTAGAGACAATTAGGGTTTGGATAGAGGAAGGATAAAGATTTGGGCTCTTCCAAGTTTCATTTTGCCATAACACATTTGGAAGGTTGGTCTCCATTTCCATGAAGTTCTTGTTTTGTTGCAAGTAGATTTAGATGTTATTGTTTTATGAATATGAAATCTTGTATGGTGTTCATGTATGAAATCTTGTATAGTGTTGTATGTAGATTTTGTTGTCATGTGTTTGGGTTGGGAATGCATTTGTATTTTGTATCAATTATTGTTCTTTTAGATTGGGAGTGTTGTTCATGGGAGTTAAGGCATTACTCACCTTTTGGGAAGGGAAGAAGTGGCCTTGAAAGAAAGGGTTAGTTGGGATCTCTATTGTAGTGAGAGTCTCTTCTCTTGGATAAGAGGGATAATTTTATGGAGTATGGACTCGATAAAGCCATGTTGTAAATATTGTTTTCGTATAGAAATGACCAAATGTGTATATGGAAGGAATGTCAATGAAGCCTTGGAAAGGCATGGAAATTTTTTTATTAAAGAATTTGAAAATGCAAATGGCATTCTCCTTCTTGAAAAAGCCCACCTTCACCCTACTTCAATGGGTTTGGAAAACTTATTTGTGAAACCTTGGTTGCGAGTTTATTGTTGTGTTGTGCATAAAATTTGTTGTGAGAATTTGGATGTGTTATCTTGTTTAGCCTTAGTTCTCCAAGCTCGGGGGTAGTCTCCTTGAGACCTTTTGTTGGGAGGTGAGCTTCCCATGGTTCTCCTCATGAAATTTGCAGGTTTGAAGTCAAGATGATGGTGAAAGAAGCTTGGAAGAAATCCCTATTTGCATAGTTACCCTTTTTTGTATTGAAAATCATTCTTGTTGATTTTTGAAATGTTCATTTTGGAAGGTTTTTCAAGCTATATGTGAAGAGATCTCATTCTTTATGTAATGATTCATTAAAGGAAGAAATGTTGCATACCATCCATGTATTGTATAGATTTACTATCTTGGAGATGTGTAATTGTAGTTTGTAAGATTACCATAATGTAAGTGATGGATTCTTTAGTTCATGCATATTGCATTCTATTTCTTAGAAAAAAAAAGAAGTTAACCATTGATGTTAGAGGGATACCCAATATTGAAAGAGAAAGACAATATAATAGTTTCATATCATAAAAACCTTGAGAATTTGTGAATCTTAAAATCTCCATTGCAATCTCAATTCTTGACAAGAAGAAAAAAAAATATTGAAACAATAACAAATTGTTGGTTAACAGTTTGTCCTCTCTTAAGATTTTCAATCTTTGACTCTCTATACCCCAAGGTGAGAAAACAAAAGGATGTCCACCAACAAATGGGTCAGTGTATGTCTTCTATCACTACCCTTTGAATTAACAGGTACAGCTCTCTGATTGTGTATGATATTCAATGAATTTATTTTTATACTGATCACCAGGTTTATTCCTTATGAGTTTTAACCAAATTTCTTGTAGACACAAACAATTCAGGCAAGGATAAGATGAAGATAATCTACAACTTTCAGTAGAATGTTGATCATAGATCATCACCTAATTTTAACATCTAAACTAATTCTATCCTACTCTTTTATGAAATGCAGGTTCTACTTAGTGAATAGAAGCAGACCTATATAATGACAGGAAAATGGAATCACCGTTACCACAATTGCTTAGCAAGAAATAGAACTCAGGAAGAAATTGCAGTCTCAGAACATAGGTGTACTTTCCATTTAGAAATGCAACTAAAATAAAGAGTGAACAGAGGAAGAATTACAAATGAAAGACCAACTGGAATTGATCACACCACAATTTCTGATATGAAATGGCATTCATTAAGAAAAAGTGGTTTCACTTATAACTGTTCTTTTTATTCACCATGCAAATAGACTATGAAAATGGAACAACAAACAGGAAATCAGATTTGTAAATAGAATCACACTTCTTCTTTGTCAATTTTTCTGACCCTGTATACTAAATTCTTTATAGAATTTATAGACTTTACAATACATCAGGCTTCTAAGAGCCAATGACCTTTCCTCTTCTTCGAATACAAAGAGACAGAATGCAAAGAAAAAGACTTTTCAAAT
>MU223734.1:261507-274381 GCA_018584345.1 Thuja plicata
AGCTTTGTAAATAGAATCACACTGCTTCTTTGACAAGTTTTCCGACCCTGTATACTGAATTCTTTACAAAATTTATAGACTTTACAATACATCAGGCTTCTAAGAGCCAATGACCTTTCCTCTTCTTTGAATACAAAGAGACATAATGCAAAGAAAAAGAATTTTCAAATCTGAGCACTCGAACAGTCACTATGGAATCTGAAACTCTTCATCTTCAACCAGCATTATCGAGCTGAATCCATTGGGCCACGGAATGGAAGCATCATTTTTCTGAGCTTAAATTTAAAATTGAACATAAGGCAGAAGATGTTGATTCTGGATTTCCCGCTTCAACCATCTACGAGCACTATTGTGGAAAATTGGAAAAGTGCTTCTCCAACAGAAAATTGGAAAAGTGCTTCTCCATTGCAGAAAATGTAGAGGGAGGTGTGAAATCCACAATATGTGAAAATCCTTCTTTGCGGGAATCGCACCTAGTAGGTCCGATTTCTGCGTAATGGAGAAGTCACTACCTGTCTTTTTGCACGTCATTTTTAAGTGCGTGGGCTACTTAACTTAAAGCACATGCTTTATTTGATCTTTGAAAATAATGACATGATATTCCTTTTTAATAAATTGGGCCCACCTTATTATAACTAAGCTTGCAGAAAATCACCCGAGAGGTGCAAAACCCGCCGAGCTCAAAGTTCTTCTTTGCGAAAAATCACCTAAGAGGTGCGAAACCCGCCGAGCTCAAAGTTCTTCTTTGCAGAAAATCACCCGAGAGGTGCGAGACCCGCTGAGCTCAAAGTTCTTCTTTGCGTAAAATCACCCGAGAGGTGTGAAACCCACCAAGCTCAAAGTTCTTCTTTGTGGAAAATCAACCGAGAGGTGCGAAACCTGTCGAGCTCATTCTCGCTCATTTCTTAACCAAATTGGTCGCCGTTTGTTGCATTAGGATTGTTGAGACCTGTAGAATCGAGCCATACCAGTCTTCAATTCTTGCCTGAGAAAGAACATCAATTGGAGCGCAAATCTTTGCTGGGTTAGGATCTACAACCTACCCAAATATGAAAAGACCTTAGAACAACCCGCCCGGCTAAGAGAAGGAAAGGCAATGATAGGGAAACCCGACAAAGATGTCCTACCTAAGAAAGACTTAGACATAGACTCAGACTGACCAGACTGACTTAACATGACCATATGACTCCAAGAATGCCAAAAAAAAGGGTGACTAAAAGTCAGACAACACAAATCAAACTAGTTAGTATGACAATGTAAAAATTAACTAATACTTTTAGTCCTCTTAGTATATTGTTCAAATAAAAAAACCAAATGCATATAATGATCTATTACAAAAATTAAACTAAAAAAATCTACATGGAAGAGCTTAGAACAAATTAGGCCCATGACACTTTCCACATTTAGAGAAAAAATGCTTTCTAGAATTTGTATGGGAAAGGAAATATTCTTCTTATCACAGAGAATATTCCTTTCCCAATGTGCTCTCTCTCTAATTAAATTGTATCCTAATCCCACTAACATAACCTTGTAGTTAATTCTAAATTCTAAATTAAACCTACCTTTCCTTTTACCCATTTCTCATGGTCCCCACTCTTACCACCCTCCTTACCCTTTTTACCTCCTTGCTTGGGCACCCACTGTTGCAAAGTTTGTAAAATAAATTAAAATG
This sequence comes from Thuja plicata, assembly GCA_018584345.1. NCBI lineage: Eukaryota > Viridiplantae > Streptophyta > Pinopsida > Cupressales > Cupressaceae > Thuja > Thuja plicata. Next base: position 263,180 of record MU223734.1, read on the forward strand.
TTTTGGGGCTGCTAACACATATCTTGGGCTGCACAAAACCTCCGCCATCTTCCTCTCTTTCCTTCTGACATGTCATAACCCTCTTTGCTAAGTCAACTCCCATGCATTGGTTTTGTCCTCCCATCATGTCTGCTGCATTTGGTTTGGGAAATTCTGAGTGGACCCCACCTTACACTTCAAAACATGCACCACTTTCCTTGCTTCATGTTAGTACTTTTTTGTTTTCTTAAAACCCTTCTTCTCCCATGTGAAAATTCTTCTTGGGAGATTGGTAGCATGATTTGGTGGGCCCCCAAAATCCCTCCATTCATCTTGCTGCACTCTTCTTAAGAGTTCGACCCCATATGCATATTGGACCTTGTGGTGGGGCAAGGGAAATAATAGATAAATAAGTTAGTAGATTAATAAGCTAATGGATTAGTAGGTAGTTAGATTAGATTAATAGGTAGTTAGTAGATAGTTTAAGTTAGTTAATGAGATCTTTTTCTTTATTGTTTTAATTCTTAATTGTGTAGCATTTTAAACACATGTATATTGATTCAATGATGTAGCATTAATTATTAGATTAATAACTTTAGTGTTATGAAAGATGAATGAAATTATTAACATGATCAAATTCAATTGGTATTGGAACAACATATTAAAATAATAATTAATCATTTTAAATGGATCCTTAACATTAGTTGTTTAGGTTATTTTAAAATTGTGAAATTTGTGAATTATTTTAATAGGGATTTTGGCCTAAAAGTTTTGATTAGCCTATTAGAGAAGTGGATTTACTCAATTTATTCAAATGTACAGTTAATGTTAATTTAAATTTTATTATGATAAAAAGGAATATGTTACTCTTGTGTTCAAGGGGTTATGGGTTATGTTAAATTTCAATTAGAAGTTAATTTAAATTTTGTATTAGAGAATAATTTAATTATCTTATTAAAGGTTAATTTAAAGTTGTTTTTTTAGGGGATTGATGAATTAGGATTGCATGTGTTTTCATAAAAGGGGAATAGTTTTATTAATGATATTGGTAGGTTAGGAAATCAGATTTGATTTCAGCTATTAGATTTTAATTAATAGTTGTTTGGTATATTGAAATTGTTATTCAATTTTAATCATGTCAATTGATAAATGTTTCATGTATGTTTGTTTAAAAAGGGAGTAGAATATTAATTTGACTAGGTTTTGAACTAGTAGTTAACATTGATAGAAAACTCGAACTAGATTTGAACGGATTAAGTTGTAATCTAGGTTAAGAGTTAAGTATGCATTAGGTCAACCTAATTCAACATCTAAAACAAGTTGATGCTCCAATTCTGCACCTGTTTGTGGCATGACCCTAATTCAATGTGCATATATATCTTGTAACTCAAAGGTTAAGTCTACCATGCTATCACCTTTTTAACTCAACCATTGTTAGTTGTACGTACTTATGTGTTTTAAGAAAAAAAAAATGTGTGTGTTTTGCCCTAGTTTTGGGCATGACAAAATACAAATAAAATGGCTTGTATTTATAGCCATTTTTCAAGTGTAGGGGGTAGAGTGAAATGATCATGGTCAAGCCTTGGTTGAGTAAAAATCTTTGAGGTGTTTTGAAATGGAGGGAACATTAATTGGTTGTCCTCAATGAAATTAGAAATTATTTGATTCAATCATTTAATTAATTTAGCCATGTAAAGGTGAATGGGTTGGATTTGATTTTTTGATTTAAACTATACAATTAATTGATTAAAATCAATTGCATAATTTGATTAATCTCTTTTATGCTTGAATTTAGTTATTTGATTTCATGATTATTTAATCCTTTGATTTAATTTGATTTTTGTCCACTTTTCTTGATAAATGTCCTTTTGATTTGATTTTGATATATTTTAATGCATTTTGATGAGATTAGGGGCAATTGGCTAAGATTTATAAATTTGAATGTTTAAGATACACCTAGTCAAATTTAGGTGTCTACAAGTGTTAACCAAGTTATGATTTTAGTGTCAGCTGACTAACAACAATTTACATTGTATGGTTAATTGGTTATACACAGCTGACAAACTTAAGTTTTATTATTTAATTGGAAGGTTATTCAAGACGACTTAACAAGGCTTATCATATATATACAAGGTCAATTTTTTATTGAATGTGTAAGATGTGTGTAAATTTGTGATATGAAGAGAAAAGGCGAAATCAGATGGGATTTTGATTAAGGATAGAACATACAAAGTTGCAATTGAATATTTTATTAATGATGATCCAGTTTAAAGCCAGACACAGAGATATGAATCAGCAAAGATAGTTCTGCTTCGTCAAATAGGTCAATCTATTGTTACTCTCTAACAATTGTAACAGTGATCAAAATCTCTTTACAGAGTAGACTTAATAGTTTTTTTTAAATCCTCTCACAAGGTGACATTTCTACATTGAATTGTTTGAAGACCTCTCACAAGGCCACTCCTTACAGGATGATTAAATGCACTAACAAGGTCACACCTAATTGTGTGTATTGTAACCTTTAACAGGGTTGGATCCTAATAGGGATCACTTCAGAAGAGTGAAAAATAGTAACTAGTTTCAATTGGTGGCTTTTCCAAATTGAGTTTCGACATTAAATCTTGGTCTTATCTGTGTACATGTTATTTTCTTTATGCTTTATGTTTATGCAATTAATCACTAAAGGATAATCACAGTTAATATCTTAAGATTTATATGTTAACCGAGTGATAGTAGAATATCTCTATTAACCAAGAAACAATGATAAGTTTGATTAAGACATCTAGGGGACTTGGATTTGGTTTTATGGTAATCGATTCACCCCTCCCCTCTAAGTTACTCAACTCATTTCCAATATTTATCCCCACCGTAGTTTTTTTGCTTTAACCAAGGTTTTCTATAGAAACAAAATTATGGAGTTATGAGTTTTATTTCTTGAATGGTTTGATGATATGTTTTATGAGATTTACATTATTTTAATTTCAAGTTATTGAATTTGGAAAACAAAATAAACTAGTATATGGTTTGATAGGCAATTTCAGTTACAAAAGTTTTTTTGGTACTAATTGAACCCTCCCCTCTCAGTCCCAACATTCCATAGTCATTCCAACCATTGGTATCAGAGTTACTACACTTGAGTTATAAGGTTTGACCACTTGAGATTTAAAGATCTTAGTCATGGAAATTTTTAGGAAATTAAAAAGAATTGATGGTCTTAAATCTAAGTTTTAGAGTGCAAGAGAGTTAATCATTAATCTGAGAAAGAAACTTGAGAATTCTCTAAGGATTAGAAGGAAAATATATGATGAGATGAAGGTTATACAAGAACAAGTTGATACACTTGAGACAACATCTGAAGGAAGTGTTACTGACAAGTCAGAATCATCTATAAGAGAACTACTAGAAAAGAGTGATTCACTTACCGAGCAGTTTGAACTAATGAATATAGATCTTGAAACCCGAATAATAAGAATGATTGAATTGATTGAAGGAAAAAGGATTGTTGAACATGAAAAGAAAATGGCAAAAGATAATAAAAAAACAAGTTGAAATCAGGCTATTAGAGAAAGATAATGAGATTATGAGAATGACACAATTTCACTATGATATGACTGACCAAATTCTTAATTATAATCAAGATAACACAAGAAAAGAATTTGAGAACCAAGAATTGAAAGCTAAAATTGATAGAATGGATCAAAAGTTAAAAGATGAGAAAGATGCATATGAAATACTAAAAATAAATGAAGAAGCACTGAAATCGCTGGATCATCAATTCAAGAATCAAAAGATAAGGAAATAAAAAATAGGAATTGGATTCAAAGAGGACAACACTATCAAGAAAGGAGAATCATAAAATGCACAGAACGATGAAAGTACTGCACCCCCACCAAAACAAAAGAAGCCAATTTGAAATTATTAGGGGAAGCCTGGATACACTTCTAATGTCTACAGGAGAAGGAAAGGTAAAGCACCAAGCACACCTAAATTTGATGGTTATCTTTTTAGATGCAATAGGTATAGACATCAATCTTTTGAATACATAACTAATCTTGCTAACAACACAAGGAAACCAAATTTTGATTGTTACTGCAAGAATTGTAATAAGTTTGGAAACAAAGCTAAAGAGTGTAGAACAAATAAAATAAAGGAAAAGTGGAATCCTAACTGAGAGAATGCTAATACTAATCGAGAAGACACATATATTCCTTGGGACTATAATACAATAATTTCATGTTTATCCTTTGGAAGGTATGGACACATTTATGTTGCATGTTGACACATGAAATAAATAACTGAAGAGCATGGAGGAGCCACGACATGGAATGTTTTCATTATCATAAGGTAGGACACCTAGAAAGAAATTGTGCATACTAAGGTGATGCACCAAATGAAGATAAAAATCTATAGTGAAATTTCCAATGACTGTTGATGAAATCAGAGAAAAAATGAACAAAACCTGGAGGAGAAAGACTTACGATGAAGGAACATCATTTGGAACCATAGAAAAAACAATTTCTACTGAGTTGGTTGCACTGAGCTGCACCTAATTGGTGAGAGGTATGTAGGAACTACATGCTTATAATAAATCCCACTTCAGCTCCTAAGAATTAGAGTTGAGATCCATATCAACATATTAAGATGCACTTGGATAAGTTGTGAAAGTTTTGGATGAATGTTATTATATATAGTTATTTTGTTTAACTCGGTCGAGAAAAATAACTATGCAATTGGTATAAAGGTAAAAGAAAGAAGAGGGACTCAGGAAGCGCATTTAATGCACATTAATAGAGCCATTTGAAACCCTAATCATGAAAAAGATATAAATAAGTCATTTTTTTAATCATTTGAACCTAACATTTTCAAAGAGAACCTAAGTACATTGAGGAGCGATCATCTCATCAAACCACCAAAGTGAATTCAAAGTATTTCTAAATCTTTGCAAGAGTATTGTGTAACATTTGAGACATTTACTTCATTTTGAGTTGAGTTTAAAAGTCATGTTTTATAAAAGTGCACCCTAGTTTGATTAATCAAAGTATTTGAAGGTATTAATGGCACCAAGATTACAGAAACCTATAGTTGTGAAGGAAGTTGAACCAGTCAATCAGAAATATAAGTTACACCCAACTATAGGCACCGAAACATATATGATGGGAGCCCTATCTTTGATATCGTTGAGAGTAATATTAATTGAAGATGTCCACACATTTATTCATTGCAAGATTAAATATTTTTTTGAAGTAGAGATAAATGCTTCATTCACCAAGTTGTGTGAGAATGGTAAAGTCAAGGAAGAGCATATTCACCTTGAAGCAAAAGGTTTGACACACGCTAGTCACTTTCCAAGGGTTTTTAAGATAGAATGGATAAGAATGGTACTCAACCAAGTACATGACCAATTCATGTGGTTAGATGAACCTATCAAGATCACTAAGGATATATTGCACATTATTACTAGATTCCCCATCATAGATAAGCCCAAGGCCACTAAGAAAATTTACAAGGGTAATCTCATCGAGATAACCAAATCACAATGGTATGGAAGAGGAATGGGAATATATACTATGGAGGACCCAGAGTTAAGGTATGCCCTAAATATCTTATCTTACCAAGTGTTTCAATCATCCTAAGTGGATAGTGTAGCCTGTGGAGTAGTGGATTTTGCATTCAAGCTAGAGAAGAGAGGACTTAAATTGGATGTTTGTGAAATATTTTTGAAGTAGTTAGAAGACAAAATGAACACAATCAGGAAATAAAAGAATAACACCCTGAAATTAGGTTCATTATTGGTATGTATTTTCTTCTATTTTCATAATTCATTTCCCTCTATTGGAGATGTAGTCTAGATCCCCAAGAGACCTATTATTTATTAGATAAATGAGTATATAAAGATTTTAGGAGATAATTTTGATGTAATCATGTCTGAATACTTTTTTAGATTTCCAAGAAAGAATACATAAGAGGTATAGGATTCCTCCTCAACTGATTGAAAAGTATCAAGATAACATATATTTTGAGGTTGACACTAACACTTGTACTATCAAGGCTATTGATTGTAGAATGGAGTGGATACACTTATAAGATATGAATTGGATATTGATATTGGATCACAACAGATAGAAGCAATACTAGAAAAACAAGTTGATCCCAAAGAAAAGAGGTATCCTGAGAAGTGAAAGTAAGGAATAAGAAAAACATTGTGATGTTGGAAATACAATATTGGGAAAGCAAGATACTGAGAGGGTGGGGGGGGGGGATGAATTAGATCTTGAACTTTAATCACTTTAAAACAAAATGATCCACAAACATATAAATATGTAATCAATCTAACATCTAGTAGCATCCATGACAGTAAATGAATAACACAATACACCAAATTTGGTAACCCAGAAACCCAAATAGGTAAAACTGGGGTGGGGATGACACCCACTAATTCTTCACTACTATAGAAATAAAGTGTGCCTATTAGTGCTAAAAATATTTTATTACAATATGCAATCTACTTGGTTAAAGATCTACCAGGTTAAGAGCTTTAGATCATTACAATCTACCTTGTGAAAGGATTTCAACTTACAGTAAAGTAAGCACTATGCTAAGAGATTTAGTAAGGTCTGCTAGAACCACTTTGTTAAGAGATTTCACCTATTACACTTGTTAGAATGTCTCAAGATATGATCCTTTGATATGCACTCTGATACTGATAATGGATCTCCTCTTTATAATGCCTTTCTTGATCTTATAATCTGATATGTCCTTACTCTGCTGCTCACTGCTCTTCTACTCAACTAGATCTATGCTTCTTATCAAAAAATCCCTTCACACATCTCTCATGTATCATGCACCTTCTCTCTATTCTCTACAATCGCTCATATAATTAGGGTAAGAAGCAATCTTATTATGCTCTTCGAATCTGGAAAATAGACCTAGATCAACGATAAAAAATAAAACTTATGCCTCCTAGGCATTCCAATTTTCTGATTGGCTACATGCCATGCATAGGATAAAACAATTAAATGCATAATTAACTCCATAAATAATATTAAATGCTTAACATATGTCAGCCCAAAACACCCATAAGTCGGCCCAAACATATTAGCTTAAAGTTTGTGTCATATCTGACATGTATGTCAAAACTATCTTGCTTGGCACTGAAGTCTCTGGTGCTCGACATGGAACTAGTGGATAGCTTAGTATCTATGATCTGTTCTTCTTGGCAATGACTTGTTGGGTAGCTTGACCTATACTATTTTAGCTCGGCCGCAGTGGGTAGCTAACCAAAACTGCTTGAATAAATGACTAAGTGTGGACACTAAATAATCAACAAAAACTTAGAGATTAAAAATCTCCCCCTTTGATATTTAGTGGAAAAAACACTTATCATTTCTTTTACATCCATAAAACTACCTAAGTACATACAATACTCCCCCTTTGATTATACTTCATACTTAATAGATTATCTACATAACATGCATGCCTTAAGCAAAAAAATAGATACTATACCTTCAGCTCATATGTTCCTTCCTTTCCTAATTCCCCCTTGTTTTTGTCACTGATAGCTAGAGGGGTTAAGTTGTACTTATCTAAGAAATTTTTCTTAAGTTAAATAATTATTGCAAATGAAGTGTCCCAACTATCTTTAACAAGCTTCATAATTCCCAACTTAACTTCTAGCTCAGTAGCTAGACTTACCAAAATTTTTGTAGTAGAGAGATGAGACTCTCTCTTTACTAATTCTCTTGCAGTTGTAAGTTCTTTCTAAATAACCTCCAGTTGAGGTATCAGATTAGCCTGAATCGTAATCAATTTTTCCTTGATTCGGCCATCTTCAGTCGTAAGCTTGGCTAACCTCCTCTATGTATGAGTTAAATTATTAAAATGAATGTACCTAGAGCTAGCATCCATGCTTAGTGAACTTGTAGTTGACTTCATATCGAGTTGCAATTTCTTAATTAACTTCTAATTTTCTTTGGTAAAGGAAGATTCATCACATAGTCTTTTGTACAAAGAAAATACATTGTTTGCAACTTCTTCTAGAATTTCAATGAGAGAGGAAAGTTCAACCTATTATGCATCTATCTTTTTAGATATCTTTTCTATTACTTTTCTCTCAAAATTTCTCTCAGACCATTGCAATAGTTTTTCATTTGCCTCGATATTATCATCTGTCACCTTTTGTACAATGTGAACTAGTTGTTCTATTATAGGTGCATGGTCATTTACATCATCCATATCAAAATCATTTACAAAAATATCTTTGATGTCATGCAAAAATTGCTTCTGCTTCTATTCTCTCTTCATTTATTCATGTCTCTTATTCCTTTTCAAATGTTCTTGAAGGGTCAGAATTTGCTCGTATGACAAATTCTCAGGATCCCATTTAGGAATTACAATTACTTCATCTAATGTGAAATTTAGTCCTGGTGACTTCTTCGTATTCAGCTTCCTCCTTTTGGGCTAAGGTGAGTTGTCAACCAGCTCAGTTTCAATGATTTCCTTTCCTTTGTTAGTAAGAAATTCAGTTGCTGACTTCATCTTAATCAAGATTTCCTACTGGTCAGGTACATTCCCTATTTTGGGTCCAGTATGGGTAGATGAATTCAAGTGTGGTAGGTTTACCAACACTTGTATAGCCTCTTGTTCTTTAGGCTTGTCTCTAGTTACTTTCATTTTTATCTCCGTTGTTTAACAATGTCTGAGAAACCTTTAGAATAGGAGGATTTTTAGTATTTACCTCTTGATCTTCTGGTTTCTCTTTCTCAGCTCTTTCTTCTTCATTTTTCTCTTCATCAACCATAGTAGCCTTGATAGGTGATTCGATAGTTTTTTCTGTTGGCTCATCCTGATCCTTGACATCCACATTTCTATTATCATCTAGTGTGGTGTCAATGTGACTATCCATTTTCTAGTTTGTAGCTTGCTCATTACCTATTTCCTCTTGTGTTTCAGTTTTTGTTCCTGTTTGATCAGTGGTGATTTTCTTAGAGGTTCCTTCATCTGTTTCCTTCTCTTTTGGAACTGACAACACAAAAATCTCTTTCCAAATTCGAGTACTTTGTTGTACTACTCCAATAATATTCTTTAAAATAGTATAAGCTCTATATTTGGGTACAAAATTTTTCTTATATTGATCAACAAAATTTTATTTCTATTTCTTTATCAATTATGGGATGACTCTATCCAAATTTCCTTCCCTAATTTTATTTTTATTCATCAATGCAAATTCCCATTTACTAGATAAGAAATCATAAAGTTCTATAGGGACATTATTCCCTATCTCTATAGGTGTCAATTTGAATGTACTCATCATGTCTAATAGAGCTTCTTGTAACTTGACCTTATTCTATATACTTTTCTTATCATATTTGATAAATTTAAATCCAGATAACCCAGTTGAACTTCTAATCTTCTTACATACCTCATTAATGTCTATAGGATGTTTGTGTTGGTTGTATTTCCTATTTTTGCTGTTGTGCCTTGTTCTTTGCCTTGCTCTCTGCAAATTTTTAGGTTTTCATGCCTATACCTTGCCAAATTGTCAAAACCCTGAAAAAACACTAAATCCTAGTGTTAAACGATGCATGTTTAAACCCTTATCCATGTCTTTCTATTTCCTCGTTACCTTTTTCAGTCACTAAAGGCATGTTCTTTAAGTCAGGTCGCTTGATCGCTTAACCCAGACCGAATATGCCAAAGCTTCTCCTGACTTAGTTTTTCCTTTGTGTCACGTAGTCTCGTTAAGAAACAGAATATTCCATCTGTGTCTCGAGACTTGGTGATCTTTCTTTGGTCGGGTTGTCGCTTGATTTTCATGTTATAAGCTTTTAAAAGGAACGGGACCCACCTCAGTCAGGTGATCGTGAGAAGAAATGGCCAGTCAAAGAAATGTCTTCCAACTTTGCGATTCACTTCATGTCGCATGGTTGCTAGATCAGCTTGGTCAAACAGTTAAGGCTTTCCTTTAGTCGCGTGGTCTCGTGAAAATTGGCGGTTAGTGGATAACATTCACGACTCAGCGACTAACAGTTTCATGCTAAGAGTTTTCCCCCAGTCGGGATGTCGCCAGATCGGGGCGATTAATCAGATTCCCAGTGTGTATAAAGAGGACGAAAGAAAAGATGACATCTGTCACAGAGCTAGTGGTTGTCGGGAAGTCGCCAGATGAAGGAAAGGGATCAAGTGATAAGGAGACAAAGGTATGTTTGCCCTCAGTCGCGAAGTCTCCTGATATTTCAAGGGCATGAGGAAATGTATAGCGATTAAAAGACAGCCGTGCGATGGAAAGATAAAAGGATCTGACGGTGGTCGCGTAGTCTGGTGATAAAAGTGCCCCAGGGAAAAAGTGCTTCCGACTAAGAGATTAAGGTATGTTGCGAGGTCGCTGTAAACAGAGAAGGGGTACCTTTTCAGTAAAAGATTAAGTTAAGTGGATCACCTGACTTAGCGACCAAAAGGCTGTCGTGTTATCTTGAAAAGAGGCATAAGCTTCTAGCAACTTGGCGATAACAATGAAGTGTTAAAAGGTAAACGGCTTGTCGCGTAGTCTGGAGAAGAATGATGGGTTGAGGTTAACTCCCTGTGACTTAGATTTTTGCATAGTCGCCTGATCACTGGAAGGACTTGGGTTTGCTGAGGTAAAGGAGTTACATTGTCGCCAAGTCTGAAGAGTAAACCATGGTTAAGAGAAAACCCTTGTGACAAAGAGACTTAATGAGGTCGCGAGGTCGCTTGATAACAGGATCCATAAAGCGGCGCCAAGTGGAGGACGTGATAGAGAAGATCACCCGGCGGCCAATCAGATATAAGAATTTTTGATTACTGTGTGCAGAAGGTAGCTGAGATGTATGACAGAGGATGAATCATGGAGTGCCATGTCAGCTGTCTTAACCATTTGATGATTGTGCCAAAAATTCTCAGGATTTAAATTTGATTTCCTATCACCTCGCGCGACTACGGCTAGGTTTTTGAATGTTTCATGGCATATCGAATTAATGGCAGAACTGATGTTTCTGAACTTTGAGCCATGTACTCTGAACCTTATGGCTATAAACAAGGGATCGTACATTCGTTCCTATTCACCGAGTTTGTGATTTTAGAGTTAAAATATTGTTTCAGCAAAAGTGATATTTTGAGCTGTTGCAGTGTTCTAAGGTGATTGAAATTTTAAGAAGTACAGAGAGTTGTGCTTAGATATATCATTCAGATAGAGATTCAAGAGCTTGC
>MU223734.1:275409-301325 GCA_018584345.1 Thuja plicata
AAGGATCATGGTTTATATGGTTATATCTTGTATTTGATTATGCTTGGTCAGTTGCAAGGTAATTTATCAGTTGGTTTCATAAGAGATACATAGCAAATCAGTGTCCACATTATAACATACTGTGTAAGTAGTTATCATAAAAGGTAAAACCTGCCTGAGTATATGTGGAACTCAAAAATGAAGAAGGACTTTATCCAGTCCTTAGCAATTAGGCTTTTCTTGTCTCTGAATCAGAAGTAAAGGTACAGGATTCAAATAGACATTTCAAGCATTGTGATTCATACAAGAAAAATCCCTAACAGTTTGAATGATGTTGTAGGCATGTTTCTCGGCACATCAGTGTTTGTTTCCTCATCTTCTTCATCAATCAAGATTAGTCTCTTTTTTCCTTGGTCTTTAGGAAGAACTACTCAGCACAACTTTGGTTTTGACTTGTTTCTTTTTCCTTGAGCTACTTTCGGCAACATTCTTGCTTTTGTATACTGATGTTCTCACCACAGGAGGTGAAATAACTGATGCCCTAATCCTTGGTCTATTTACAGAAGGAATGGTAGCCAGAGGTTTAACTTTTCTTACTTTGGTTTCCTTGGCAACCATTGGTTGTTTCCCTTTCCCCTTGACAACTACATCCTCTTCAGACTCAACTTCTTCTTCCTCTTCACTAGGTATGTCTTCTCCTTGTTCAGTAGTTAAGCCTAGAGAAGAATCCTCTACTTCCTCATCACTTGCAATGCCAACCATCTTTTTCAAATTCTTGAGAATATTTTTCCTCTTTCTTTCCATGGTTCCAGCCTTTAGGTTCATATAAATTTTGGCCTTGGCTTCTTCATAATTACCAATATGTTTACCAATGTTGTCAATTTCCTCTGATAGTAGTGTTGTTATGGTAGCATATTTTTCATCTATGTTTACTTCATAAGGTAATAGACTTAACCATGATACCATAGGTACTACAGTCTAAACATAAGTGTAATCTTTGTCAACTAGAAAACACACATCTTCATAATGTTGTTCCACTAATGAACTAGGAATTCTTCTTCTGAGTCTCATACTTTTCTTGAACTCCACAAAGTACGTTCCCATCACATTATCAAAATTATCACCTAACCGTTGAATCGGTACATTTATCTGTTGGGTGATAGGTCTATCTATTTTCCATACTATGTCTCCATAGGTAGGAAAAGTCTTTTGAACATAGAAAAATATACATACAAGCAAGGATCTGAACTTACACACAGAATTCTTTGCTTTCTTGATTGATGTAAGGTTCTCAGAAAGTTGTGTTAGCTGTAGCTCAACCAGGTTGTATGTGTGATCCTTTTTGATGATTTTCCATGCTTGGTCTACTGCAATGCAAGGAACACTATCCACTTGGATCGACTGATAGAACTTGTGAGCTATAACCCTCACATCAAAATCAAGTTCTAGGTCTTTGATGGTGGAAATAGTCATTCCCCTTTTGTTCCATACAACTTTAGTGATCTTCTCTATGTCTTTTTTACTCTGGCATTTCATGGTCCTTTTTCCGTTGATTGTAGGGTAACCAATTACACGATGTATGATATCCTTGGTAAGCTTTATTGGTCCATTCTCCAACCAAATTCTCATATCATGTACCCTAATAATAATAGTTTTGATCTATTCTTCCCTTAAATTCCTTAGAAACTCTAGGGCTCGAGTTAACCCACGCTCGGCTAGATGATTGTGTTTAGGTTTTAGGACTCCATCTATACATAGTTTATTGTAGGATTCCATTAGCTCATGGTCTCCAACATCACTGATTTTGCACATGTAACATTCCCTAATGTCATGAATCATAAGTACCTTTGGAGGGATAGAAGATACGGCTCCAGACATATCACCTTTGATTTCACTCTCAGGAATGGCTCAAAAGTTGGGAGGCACACAAGTGTCGCTCATCACCAATTGAACTTCTCTCAATTCCTTCTCCATTCTCTTAACTAGTGCAGATGAACTAGTAGCCATTATTTCAAGATAAAAGGGTTTCAAAGATGAAAATAGAGTACCTCGGCAACTGTCAAAGTTCACACTTTTGCTGAATGGCCGATGACATGCTATATAATTCTTCAAAAATCTTTGCTAAAATCAAGTTCACCAATGCTTCAACACTTCAACAAATTTCAAATCACAAGGTGAAAGGAATCATGAATGGTTCATTCCTTTATAGGATTCAAGGTAGGTTTGCAATAAATATTCTATCCATTAGAGTTAATGCAAAATAGCTATCCTCAATCGACTCTAACAATCTCTCAGTCACAACGCAAACTAGCTCGGCACATATGCTAACAAGCTCGGTCTTAGTATAATACTGATGCTCAGCACCTCTAGTGCTTAGATGAATTTTCTTGGTTCTTTAATTTTAAAATATGTCTTGATGCATCTTTTCATATGAAGATATGGACTTTGGCACAGTATATGTTAGGAACTGATGTAAGATTTGAAATTTAAATATAGTTCCTTACATACCTCTTCTACTTAGTTTGAGATTGTGTGATCACCCGATCCATTGGATTGGGTGACCTCAACTTCAGTAGTTTCACTCCTACTCAGTTTTGTTCACCTTACCCATGTCAAGTTCATCTGTGCTCTAATTTCCTCAACAGTAGGAGCAAGTACTCTTGTCTTGCACTCTCTCTTAGTATGACCAATTTCCAAACAACTAAAACAAATTAAGCTTCCAATTATCCAAATCTTAGATCTTCCTTTGAAATGTGTCTTTATGCAGTCTTCAGGTGCATGTCCATACTCTTCAGAGTAATGACAAATTTTCCTTGCATTGTAATCCCAATTGTAAGTTTTGCCTTTTCTTGGTGCTTTAGCTTGTGTCTTTGATGTCCATTTTTGTTTACAATTAGATCTTCAATCTTGTGCCTTATGTCCAAATTTTTGATAGTTGTAACAATATCCATTGATTCTTTATGTGGGAGGCACATCATTTTCCTTAGCCCAACATCCATGTGCTTTATGTCCAAATTTATTACAGTTAAAGAAATAACCATTGAACTTAGGTTTAGGATTGGACTTACCATTCTTGCTTTGACAAATGTTTGTAGTGTGTCCTAGTTTTCCATAGTGGTGGCGTTCAAGTTTGTTTTTCTTTGTCTCTGTGTTCCTCTTTACACCAGTCATTGATGATTATCCTTTCTCAGTAAATATTTTTTGTTTAGTGTGACCTAATCCAGAAGAATATTTTGGTCTCCTTGATGCTTCCATCATATTCTCAAAATGAGTCAAAGCTTCATTAGGTTTATTCAAAATTTTATTCAATTCTTTCTCAGATCTCAAATCATCTTTCAATTGACTATTCTTAGATCTTTGATTCACAATTTCCATGTCTTTCCTATTGATCTCCTGATTTTCCAGTAGCAGTTGATTTTTCATGTCAACCTGATTGTTTTTCATCATTTGCACATCATGTGTCCTTTCATCAAGTCTGAAAGTTATCACTCTTTTATCTTCTTCAGCCATAGCTTTGTCATCTTCTGCTTTCTTATTTTGTTCCACTACTTCCCATAGTCTTACTATCTGCATTTCTTGTTCTCTTTTTAGGTTCCTGACTTCTTCACACAATACATTGTTCTTTTCTAGTAGATCTCAAATTGCTATGTCTCTCTCAGTATAATATCCATTCTAAAATAGATTTATAGTGTCTTCTTCCTGATAATGAGTATCATTCATTTGTTTGGCCAAATATTTCTTAGATTTTAATGAATTCCTCAATTTCTTTCTAGTTGTCTCAAGCTGATGTAATGCTAGCTGTATTTCAATCTTTTGATTCTCAATGAATTTTCCCAATCTGTAAATCTACATCTCCAGATTTGTACTCTCAAGCTGATTAAAAACTTTTGTAGGAGAACTGAGCTCGAATACCAATTGTTGAAAATAAAATTTTGGGAAAGAAAGATACTAAGAGGGGGGGAATCAGATCTTGAACTTTAATCACTTTAAAACAAACTGATCCACAAACATATAAATATGTAATTGATCTAACATCTACTAGCATCCATGACAGTAAATGAATAGCACAATACACAAAATTTGGTAATGCAAAAACCCAAATAGGTAAAACTGGGGTGGGGATGACACCCACAAATTCTTCACTACTGCAACAATAAAGTGTGCCTGTTAGGGCTACAAAATTTTGATTACAATATGCAATGTACCTGGTTAAAGGTCTTCCCAGTTAAGAGCTTTAGATCATTACAATCTACCTTGTGAAAGGATTTCAACTTATAGTAAAGTAAGCACTCTGATAAGAGATTTAGAAAGGTCTTCTAGAACCACTCTGTTAAGAGATTTCACCTAATACACTTGTTATAATGTCTCAAGATATGATCCTTCGATATGCACTCTGATGCTAATAACAAATCTCCTCTTTATATTGCCTTTTCTGATCTTATAATCTAATATTTCCTTACTCTGCTGCTTACTGCTCTTCTACTCTGATATATATGTGCTTCTTATCAAAACAACCCTTCACACATCTATCATGTATGTATGCACCTTCTCTCTATTCTCTACAATCACTCATATAATTAGGGTAAGAAGCAATCTTATTATACTCTTTGAATTTGGCGAATAGATCTAGATCAATGATCAAAAATAAAACTTATGCCTCCCAGGCATTCCAATTTTCTAATTGGTTACATACCACACATAGGATAAAACAATTAAATTCATAATTAACTCCATAGAGAATATTAAATGCTTCACATATGTTGGCCCAAAACACCCATAAGTTGGCCCAAACATATTACCTTAAAGTTTGTGTCATATCTGACATGTATGTCAAAACTATCTTTCTTGACACTGAAATCTTTGGCACTCGGCATGAAATTTCTAGATAGCTCAACATCTATGATATATTATGCTCAGCAATAACTTTCTAGGTAGCTCGGCCTATACTATTTTAGCTCTGCCGTAGTGGTAGCCGACCAAAACTGCCTAAATAAATGACTAAGTGTGGAGACTAAATAATCAACAAAAACATAGATATTAACGTGTGATACCTAAGGTTGTCAAAAAGATATAAAAAATGATTGATACTTTATCCAAGACACTAACAATTGATGAGAGAAGTATTAAAGACATATATGGTGAGCAAGCTATTGTTTTTGGTGACAAAAACTTGTTCTTGTAACTTCACCAAGCAAAAGAGGTACTAGAAAGAACACTAGATCCTCAATGAAACCAAAAGAAAAGGAAGCTACAGTGATAGCTTAACCGAGAGGAAAAACATATATGAGAACCCAAGTGGGAAAACAATTAGTATGTTCATGAAGGAAGTTAATACTTGAGGATGAGAGTGAAACAAAATCAGATAAGGAAACTAAGTCTACACCTGTTGTAGATTTTTCAAGTGTTCCACAAAGTCTAGATGACTTTTTGGAAGATCTAAAGAAAATAGGAAGACTTGGAGCTTTTAAGAAAGCAAGTTATGAGAAAAGGAATGATGAAGATAAGAAAAGGATTGAAGAAGTTATTGTGGTAATACTAATGAGATATAGATTATCCGCAATTGGGCTAGAAAATAAGATAACAAAAGAGTTGTATAATAAGATTGATGCAAGATGGAAGTATGCCCTTAATGTTGAAGAATAAGTGAGAGAGGTCACTTTTACATACAATTCCTAACCTTGCACCATCTGAGATTCATAAAGCACTACAGAAATATGAAAAAAAAATTATATTCAAGGGAAGAGCCTTAAGAATTATGAATGGAGATATAGTATCTGTGGAAAGGTAAACTGATGCAAAGTGGAGAGATATATTTGACATATCTAATTCCAAGAAAACTAATGCAACAAAGAATCAAAGTGAAACCATTATTGACAAGGTAATGTAAAGAACAAGCCAACTAGATCCTATTGATCTAACTACTGATAATGCAAAGGTAATAATTGAGGATGAATCAGAGGATATAGATCCTACAAATGAGTTGTAAAAGGATGAATATATCATGGACTTACAAGTACAAAACATCAATTATATTGATTTAGATGTTGCACCATTTCCAAGTACTAATCCCATATTGACACAAGTACAAAATTGTTCTACTATTCAAATGAGTACTATTGAAGTCACACAAGATATGGAAACGGAGCCACCAGTTGATACAGGTAAAGAGAATTTTGATGAGACAAAAGCTACTAAGACTAAACATAGAAAGGATACTGAGTTTGAACCCCTAATTGACAATGAAGGAAAAAAGAAAAATACACCACCGAATGACACATCCAATGTTTAGAATGTTCAAAAGACACAAAATAGACAAAAAGAAATGGTGCAAGAATCAAATATAAAAGAGAATGATGTAGAGAAAGAAGAAGAAAAATAACAAGATGAAGTTAAAGTAGAGGAGAGTATATCCAGTCACTATAGCGAGTCACCAGATGAAACAATGACATCACGTTCCAAACACTCTAGTGTAGAGAGAATATTGATTGAGAAAAAGAAGAGAAAAAAGAGGAAACAAGTGATTGATTTGAGTAAGCCAATCATCATACCAAAGGGATTCCCAAATATGATTAATCCCAAAGAATTACACATTTATGCAGAGATTGTAGCTCAAAAGGATGAGAATGACAAGTTATTGGCAAAGAAGAAAAAGGTAGACATCTTAAAAGATGTAAAAGAGGTTTTCCAGGAAATTATTCGTAAAGTTACTATTGATGAATCTAAGCCCCTGCTATACCAAGTTGGAAATTTATTGCAACATATCAAAGGATTTAAAATGGACCATGTGACTAAATACATGTTGAAGATTCACGAGTAGTCTATGGAGAAGAAATTGATGGAGGACGTACTGAAAAATATTGATAAAGAAAAGGTAACTCTTTCTGAGTTATGCTAAAAAATTGAAGAACAATTATAATTAATCATTTCATTATTTCAAAAATTTTGTATTGTTTCAAACTTTACCAAGGATATCAAGAAGAATGAGACATATACTGAAAAAGAGTTGACTAAGCAGCTTAAAGGGCTAACTACCGAGCCTGGATTAATACAACCCTATTACTCAAAGATATAGTAACTCATGGGAGTTCAAATCTCAATGAGATAGGAGGAAAATAAGCTTAGATTGGACTTGCTTTAATTGTAATAATTATTTATTCCCCATATTCAATCAATGCAGATACATTTGAAGAAAGGAAAAGAAATAGAAATTTTTCCAAAGGTTAGCACCCTGGATACTATGGTTGACCTATGGGAAGAAATCTATGAGCATATTGTTATATTAAAAAATCTCTGAGACACATGGGAGACTGTACTTTTCAGGATACAACAAAGGTATAAGCACATTTTGTGATAAATATGTTTTAGTATTGACACTTTTTTCCAAAAATGGGGATAGACAGATTGATATATAGATTTCTAAAAATAAAAAAGGGAAATAGAGTCAATACAAAACCAATAAAAGTATATATGTGAAAATAACAAAAAGGAGAAGAAGAGTTGTACGTATTTTGTATAGAGAGTAACATCCAAGGGGGATTTACTAATTTTGATGACTTTGAAGTTTTTGTCAAAAAATGCTCAACTAATGTCAAAGGGGGGAATTATTATCTTTATAAGATATTTTTTGTCATTAGTTAAGTCAAATTCACAAAAGTTAGAAGAATCAATCAGTAAAAGGTGAAAGACAAATATTTAACTATTCGATAATGTTGTCAGAAATATATTACAGGCAAGGTGACTAAGAGGGGGGTGAATCAGGAACCAATAAACTTCTTTAATTTTATCCTTTATTAGATTGTCTAATCTGATTGCATGCATTTAACAAAAAAGCAATAAACATTCATAACACTTGACACAAGATATGGTGACCCACAAACCTTCCAAATAGAAAGTAAAACTGGGGTGGGGATGATACCCACAAGATTTAGAACTGAAGTAATAAAGTTGGCCAGTTAAGGCTTAAAATTGACCAATTCTGATGGTTTTCCCTGTTAGGAGCAATAAGGACTGTTAGGTCCACCTTGTGAAAGGATTTATACAATACAGTTAAATATGCACTCTGCTAGGAGATTTGTGAAGGACTATTAGGTCCATCCTATTAAATGATTTTGACTGATACACCTATTAGGACGAACCAGTGAATAATCTACTATGCAACTCTGATTTGCTGAATAAGACCCTTTGATGTAGAACTGATCACCTGAATGTGATAGATGAGTCTCTATTGTTCCTTTGTATTGTTGTATCCTTCTAATCAATCTTCCTCTAGTTCATACTCACATCCAGATAAGTATTCAATGTTTTTGTAATGATTGATGATATTGATGGATAAACAAAGTGTCTTACATATATACCTATCCAAATCAATTACCTCCATAAGTCGGCTACTATCATATTAAATAGTATTAAACAATATTTACTATGTCAGCGCAATGCTGATACTGGGGTCCAGTAACCCACTCGGGTGATATAGTGACACTCAGGTGATACAATGAAATTGGAAAATTTGGCACTGGGTTGACACTGGGTGCTCGGTCCACATTGATCACTCAGAGATGCTAAGAAACTCGGGTAACACTAGTTACTCAACAAACACTGCTTGGAACTAACTTCTCAGTTAACACTTCAAGTTGTTGGCTTAGTTAACACTGTAACCATATGAATGACTAAGTTGTTTGGACCTAATTTAAAATATGTCTTTCCATAAGGTCTACAATCTCCCCCTTTGGCATTAGTGAAAAAAACACTTATCATACCAAAAACTATGATCAAACAAACTCACAAGTCAAAAATTCCCCTTACCATGTGCTTGGGTTCTAGCTCATTTTTTACCACTGCTTTGCAACTCAATTGCAACTAACTTTGTTTTTTTTTATTTTTCAAAACTATTTTGTAACTCTGATATATATATCTTCCTCTTCTATGTACATGTATTTCCTCATATATATACAAGATAATACCAAAATGTGAAAGGAAATAAATATGTACCTTCAAAATTTGAGACAAAGCCTTGTCGCAATTGTCTTGCAACACCTTCAGGATGTCCAACTCAATTTGAATTTCTGCAGACAACTCCATCATAAGCTCAACAACTGAAAGATTGTTATCATGGATGAGTGTCTTAGCATGAACAATGTGTTTTTAAATGACTTCTATATGACGAATGAGTTAGCTTTGTATTTTTGATAAGGAGTCCCTTATTCTTCCTTATTACCTTAGTAGCTCTACCTACAAATTAGTTAGATACCTGATTTTAACAAAATGTGTTGAACTTGAACTAGGATCAAGTGCCAACTGGCTTGCACTTGCCTTCAAATCATTGTCGATATTTTTCATCTGACTCTTTATTTCCATTGTAAAATTTTATGTGTCACTCAACTTTACAAATAATGCTACAAAATTATTCATAGTGGTTTCTAGAGAGCTGATAATAGTGGATAACTTCACTTGATCTATTGCAATCTTACCTGCAACATTCTCTAGAACCTTATTCTCAAATTTTCTCTCTGCCTTCTGCAGCAATTTCTCTTGACCACTAAGATCATGGTTAAAATTGTGAAATATGTGAAGAAGTTGGTCCATTATATTGTCTTTCTCATTGAAATAAATCTCTACTATATCAAGGAATATATCTTTGATTTCTTCTAGCACTCTTTTCCTTTTCTTCTTAGCACGAAGCTTATGTTTTTTTTCCATTTTCTTCCATAGCTCTCCAAGGATGTCCATCTACTCGGCTATCAAGCTAGAAAGATCCCATTAGGAATCACAATGTCTTCCTCAAGGTCAACTTCATTAGTAATTTTTTCCTTTTCTTTACCCTTGACCCTTGGATTAGGTGAAGGAATGATTTCCTTACCTTTTCCATCATCATCCTTATCCTTAGTGTTCAGTTGAAGTAGGTCATAAACTGTCATTTCACCAACTATAGAATCAGTACCAACTGTTGAAATATTCACTGTGTTCTATTGTGACTTGGTCTATCTCAGCCTAGCAGTAGGTAGAGCTTGATACTTGGTTCCTACTAAACTTGATGTAGACCATGTGGTCTTTTCCTTTCTCAGAGATAAGATAATTAGACAAGGTGATTAGGGTAGGGATGCCATCACTGCCACTTCTATCTATTCTGTATCAAATTCCTTAATGGTCTGTACCTCAAGTAGTTCTTCATCTTTAACCTATGCATAAGGTTCTATACTTGGTTCCTCTATATTATCATCTTCCTTTTCTCCCTTTCCATAAAAAATGGACTTCCACAACCTAGTTGCGGTCTGCACAACATCCTCTATTTTCTTGCCCAAAACTTGAAAATTTCTAAACCTTGGAGTATGAATACTCTCATACTTCAACATAAGGTCTTTTACCTCCTTATCACTTAATGTAGGCATGACTTTCTTCAAGGTTTGTTTTCTTATGTCTCTTTAAATATGGACTGCATTATTCCGATGAATGGTGATTGCCTTAAGAAGGTCTCCAATCATCTGGATTTTCAATTCAAATGGATCCTACTTCCATTTTTCCATCTTCTGAACTAATGCATCCTCAACCAAATTATTCTCATCCTTGGTTCTAGAAGCATACTTCAATGATCTGAAACTTGACATACCACTACCTTCCTCTCTTCAAGATTTTAGGAATCTCGATTTCCATTGTTATTCTGCCCTTAGTTTCTTCATAAGTACCAAAATATGCTTCTTTAGGATCAATAGGCTCATTAATAAGAGCCTCAATAATATCTATAGTCTCATCAATGTTAACCTCATATTTTAGAGGTTTCACCCATGCAACCCTGGGTTTGACTGCTTGGATGTGCACTCTGTCACAGTCAACTAGGAAACATAAATCATCCTTATATTCTTCTACCAATTGTTTGGGAATTCAGAATTTGTTCTACATTTTCTCTTTGAAACTCTCAAAGTAAGCATCCATGATGCTTTCAAAATTGTCTCCCAATTCTTCTATAAACTCTTTGATCTGATAAACTATAGGGCTATCCTTCTCCCATACAACTGTGCCTTTTTAAGGGAAAAACTTTTGAACATAAAAGAATAAGCATACCAAGAGTGAACCAAACTTACATGGATTGGTCTTATATGGATGGATTCTCTCCATGTTTTTTCTCAGTTGGATGATCTACAACTCAGCTAGGTCAAATGATAGATTGGTCTTCATCACTTTGTATGCCAAGTCCACAGCCTCACATGGAATATTTTTTAGTTGGCTGGAACTATATATCTTACGTGAAATCACATGAATTCTAAACTTTAGCTCCATGTTAGTGACTCCATTAAAATTCATGCCTCTTCCATCCCACTTGGAAAGAGTATTCTTAGCTAGATCAGCTTAGGGTGGGGTTTTAGTCACTTTAGGTTTATTGAACATTGGGTACCCTATTACTCAGTGTACTATCATCTTGGTTATTTTCACAGGTTGCTCCAAACATAAATGCATGTAATTAATATGGCTCAGAATAAACCTAATCCATTTTATCTATAAATTCTGTTCCATATGCAAGATATGGGTTAAACCCTTGAATTTGAGGGTATTGTGTTCCGGCTTTAGGTTTCCATCCATACAAAGTGCCTCATATGATTTATTCATCTCAAATGTGCCTAGATGTTGAATGGTGCCATGATAGAAATTTTGAATGTCAGGAATCAATAGTACCTTAGGAGGACTTTGGGAATGCGCTCCCATTGGATCTATCTCCTCTGTGATCATTGGATGAAGTTGTAAATTTAGTGGTTCACAGAATGCATTACTCACTAGCATCTCAGATTCCTTCTTAATCTTACTGCTAGATGAAGATGCCATAATGCTGAGAATATTGATGAAAATTTGTTGCAACTAAAGATTTTAAGCACAAATTCTCTCTGAAATCGCTATAATCTCTTAATATATCTACAAACTGTAAACCTTGGTAAACAATAACCCTTCAATTTCCCCATTTATGAGAAATTTCACCTTAAAGTTTTCATTAAATGTGTCATACATAGTGTCTCTAGTTGCTCGGTTAGTTCTTCTAGGCTTACTTGGGAGCTTGACAAAAACTAACTTTGCATCTTTGAAACCATATAACCTGACTTGACTCAGTTAAGCCTGAGTAACTTAGTTGTAAATGAGATCCTGAATCAGTTAGAATAATAATGTGTCTTAGTGCATCAATATGAAGATTTGGACTTGCTAGCACATTTGGAACTAATGTATGATGACTTTTATGCATATTTTGAGTTATCTCCTTACATCTTTATTCAGAGATGGTGAATCCACCCAACTCACCATTTTAGGTGCCATTTGTTCCTTCATTATTTGGGTCTGAATTATCAAGAGTCTTCCTTACCCATTGCTGACTCATTTGAGTTTTGATTTTAGAAATGTTGTTTTTCCTTTCTCAAAACCAGCATCCACTTTTTCTCTATTCATACAATTCTTTCTTAGATGACCAATTTGTTTACACACATAACATCTCTTTGTGGGATTCCTTTTCTGAGGTGAGTCTTTGCACAATCTACACCAATGTGCCTATACTCACCACAATGACAACATCTATTCCATGTGTTGTAATCCCAAAAAAAAAATTCCTTAGATAAATTTTCAGTAGGGTTCCACTTCTTAGTTTTGCACTCTGAAAACTTATGACCTTGTTTGTTACAATTGAAACATTTTCCTTCAAAATTAGGTTTCTTAGTTCATTCACTTGCCCTATGTACATGTTTTTTGCACCTATAGCACTTACCATTAAAATTTTACTTCCTATTTCTCCAACACTTATTTAATGTATGCCCTATCTTACCACAACGATTACATGTAGGTTTCTTTTAATTTTGAGCTCCTTGTTGTGAGGATTCACCTTGTTTAGTAAAACCTAATCCAGTCTTTTCATGATGTTGGAATTGAGTTTTCTTTATAAAATGATTCATGCTTTCTTGTGAATTCATCATCCTTTCATTGGTTTTCTTTTCAGTATTGAGATCATTTTGTAGTCTTTCAATTTCAGTCCTTAGATTGATAACTTCTTGATTTGCACTATTGAGTTGATTTATCATATTTTATTGCTAAATGAAAAATGATGGATTTCATTTTCTTTTTCATCTAATCTTGTACTTAGCAATCTCTTATCTTCTTGTTCCATTTCTCTATCATTTTATGCTTGGTTCTTTTGTTCAATGACTTCACATATTCTGACTTAATGAATTTCTTGTTCTCTCTTCAACTTTCTGACTTCTTCATGTAAAGTGAGATTCTTTGCAAGTAGGTCTTCAATGGATGCATCAACTTCTTAATAACTTATTTCTTTTCACAAATATTCAATTATTTCTTCTGTGTAACCTTTTTCATTCATTTGCATTGCTAATTCTTTTCCTATTTTTAAGGGAATGAGAGAGCTGCTCCTTGAGTTTTCTGATTTGATCCATGGCCACTTATAGATCTATCTTTTCATTTTCAACAACTTTCTCCAATCTGTATATTTCTATTGCCTCTAATCTTTGATCAAGTTGTTAAACTTCTCATAAGAGAACCTTTTCACTCTTATACCAATTGTTGGAAATATATTACATGCTAGGTGATTGAGAGGGGGGGGAATCAGGAACCAATAAAAATTCTTTACTTTTATCCTTTATTAGATTATCTAATATGATTGCATGCATGGGAAAAAAAAAAAAAAAACATTCATAAAACTTGACATAAGACATGGTGACCTAGAAACCTTCCAAACATAAAGTAAAAATGGGGTGGGGATGATATCCACAAGCTTTATAACTACAATAATAAAGTTAGCCAGTTAAGGCTTATAATTGACCACTTCTGATGGTCTACCCTATTAGTATAAATAAGGACTGTTAGGTCCACCTTGTGAAATGATTTATACAATACATTTAAGTATGCACTCTGCTAGGAGATTTTTGAAGGAGTATTAAGTCCACCTTTTTAAAGGATTTTGACTGATACACCTGTTAGGATGAACCAGTGAGTGATCTTCTATGCAAATCTGATTTGTTGAATAAGATCCTTTTATGTAGAACTGATCACCTGAATGTGATAGATGAGTCTCTATTGTTCCTTTATACTTTTGTAGCCTTGTAATCAATATGCCTCTTTATATTCGCATCCATACATGTATTCAATGTTGTTGTAATGATTGATGATATTAATGGTATTGATGGATAAACAAAGTGTCTTACATATATACCTATCTAAATCACATGCCTCCATAAGTCAACTATTGCCATATTAAATAGTATCAAACAATATTTACTAAGTTGGCCCAATGTGGATACTCAGGTCCAGTAATCCACTCGGGTGATATACTGACTCTCGGGCGACATAGTGAACTTGGAAGCTCTAGCACTCGGTTGACACTGGGTGCTCAGTCCATATTGATCACTCGGAGATGGTATGCAACTTGGGTAATACTGGTGACTTGGCAGACACTACTTGGAACTAACTTCTTGGTTGACATAGCAACAGCTTAGCTCAGTTAACACTTCAAGCTGCTGGCTTGGTTAACACTGTAACCATACGAATTACTAAGTGTTTTGGAACTAATGGACAATATGCCTTTCCATAAGGTCTACAAATGCACACCAAGTAAGTTACTAAAATCGATAAAGCACTCAAAAGAGCTAAAGACACTACACTAAGAGTCTATAGTTATCGAATATTATACTACACCAAGCGCATATGAAGTACACCAAGTTGACAGTTAGCGAGTACTAAAGATCATTTAACTAACAAAAGAGAAGTTACTCTACCAAGATACTTAATTGATCATAAACATGATAAGGATGCATTTAATGAATTATTAGAGCATTAATTTAGATTCTATAGTGCATGAAGAATAGTTTATTACAGGATCAACGATCGAGATAATTCAAAAAGAAGATCTAAGGAGAAAATTAAGCGATTAATGAAATTTTTCTATTTCCAATAAAAATACCAAGTACCAAGGTAAAAGTTACACTCACCAAGTAGGAAAGAAGAACTAATGATTTAGAATTATTTTCAGCAACCTAACACATACGATTAAGAGGCAAAAACTCTTATATAAAATGGATGATTATAGAAATATGATGATATAGAGAGGAGGCTGATATTGTTAGTGAAATTTAAAGGAGTTATTTGAATAACAAAGAGAAGATCACAAAGCACCAAGAATATATATAGCTACAAAAGAGAAGATCTAAGCAGTGTTATAGGTTGAGAATGAGGTAACACATTTCAGAGCACATAGAGTCTGATAAGCATTTGCTTTTTATGCAATATAACAGACATTCTTTAGTTGTTGATACTATTCTATTGAGAGTTACAAATCCCAATATTGGGTAGATCTTAATTGATCTTATATTTGTAAATCCATTAATAGTGTACATCTCTAAGTGTAGAGATTGTAAAATCCTTTAACCAGGTACACCTTACAAGTATTTGTATACTCCTAACCAGGTAAGCTATCAAAATGGCTAAACATTGTAATCTCTAACCGAGAATCCTTTAGACTGTAGTTAGTGAGGTTGTGGGTGTCATCTCCACCATAGTTTTGTCCTCTAACAAAGGATTTATACGTAAAAAAAATC
Source organism: Thuja plicata (assembly GCA_018584345.1). Lineage (NCBI taxonomy): Eukaryota > Viridiplantae > Streptophyta > Pinopsida > Cupressales > Cupressaceae > Thuja > Thuja plicata. Next base: position 290,958 of record MU223734.1, read on the forward strand.
ATGGAGTTATGAGTTCAATTTCTTGAATGTTTTTATGATATGTCTTATGAGCTTTACATTATTTTCATTTCAAGTTATTTAATTCAGAAAAAAACAAGCAATAGTATATGGTTTAATAGGTAGTTTAAATTATAAATTTTTTTGTTGTACTAATTCACCCCTCCCCTCTAAATTCCAACTTTCCATAGAGATTCCAATAGATTGGACTCCAAGACACCCACAATGCCTCTATCCCTTATTGTGCTAGTAAACTCAATTAGGTCTCTCCGAGAGGTTTTTGGACAATAAATTTTAATATTCCTTAGTGACTTGTTAAAAAAATTATAGATTTTAGTACCCTTTAGGGACTTCTACAAGAATCCAAAATTATAGGACCCAACTCCACTCTAGCACCCCTTAACCCTTACCATGTTCACATACATAATAGGCATAATTAGGCTTGGTTAACAAACAAAGTCTAAGGAAATGAGTACAAAGAGCCAATCCAACACCTTAGGAGTATTCTTGTACCCCAATTTTTTCCAAATCCACCATTTACCAAGTCACACTGCTCTCTTTGTTTGACTGTCTATATCAATTCATCATTCTTAGGATAAATACATGGGCTTATTTAGCCTAGGGATTAATGGATAAAATAGAAAAAAAAAAAAACACCTCCCATCTTGAGCCTTTGGAATCCCTGAAAATACATCCCTAACTTGTATTTCCCATGTGGTCGAGGAATTCCACTAGTGAAATGTCAAGTTAGGATTCCATCTTTGAAGCACACTAAAAATTGGAGGGTTTCTTGAATAGTCTGAACCAAATTGAACGGAACTTCCTCCTATGATCACAAAATGGACTCAAATCAAATGAATATGAAAGGTAACACATCCTAATGCATTCGCATACAAGATATTATGACATCACAATTTGTACATGATCGTATAATACCAAACAATAGAGAAATTCTTAGGAAATTAAATGTTATCAAATCCACCAAGAATCATACAAATTCATCAATATTCTCTTGGAAAGGCTTAACATACCTCAAATAAATCCATTTCAATTACCATAACCATATTTTTAATGGTTATGACCATTGGGAACAAATTTTCAACTTCTCGAGCAACTTTTCAACAACATTTGCAAATTTTGCATGTGTTGTCAACAAGATTGCAATTTTAGTGCAATGTTTGCACTTTTCATCCTATAAACCACTATTGGATTAAAATATGCTCTAGGAAAATTTATAATATATTTATTAAATGAAACATCATAAAACTCCTATGACACCCTACTAGACTTAACGCTAAGGTCTTATCGGTCTATGAGGACCCAATGGTGTGAGTGTTCCAAGGCTTGCTTGCACAATTTACTAAGAAGACCTTATTTGTATTCTTCAAGGATCCTAATATCCTGTAGGTCCTTATTAGGCTTATATGATTAACTAATTCCTAATCCAACTCTCCTCTATGAGATTCTCACTCTTTGTGCTTCACCTTTGAAAGACTAACACCCTTTGAGTACTTCACTTCTTCTCCTACACTTAGAAGGATCTAAGTGCCAACTCCACACTAGCATTCATGAATCATTGAAGGGGTGATAAGCATTTTGGAAAAAATACATATGATCCCATTTTAATCCATTTTGATTGATCCTATAGCCCTCTTCAGTCGAACTCAAATTTTAGACCCTAAGAAGCCTAATTAGGCCTAATTCCTTGTAGCCTTTTCCAGAGAACTTTTCTTATTTCTTTCAAAACTTTCACAAAGGACTTGAAAAGATAAACCCACATTCAGATACCCTTTTTCATTTTACAATATATTTTTAAATTTTTAGTCTCCTAATCCCTCCGTACATAGGGTTCATAATATATAGGACCAATAGGCCTAATAGGCCTAATTAGTAGGACTTGACAGTTTTCTTCTTCAAAACTTGACCAAATGGATTGGTGAGCTCCCAAATCTCTCAATAGTGTAATATTAGGTCATATCCCACCTATTTCTACTCTTACCCCATATTTTACTTTCCTTCCCCACATGAAATGCTCATTATTTCATCTCCAAACCTCTAATCGAGCACTGTCAGCTTGCCAAGTGCTTGGCACTAAAAATAGTAAATCAACTCCAAAAGACTCCTACCTCTACATATGTATAGAATAATTAATCCCCTATCATATCCAACCACCCTTAGGAATATCCCATGGTTATTTTTCATGAGGGAGCCATGAACTGACTGACTAGTCAGGACAGGACTAGTGACACTACTAAATCAAAAACAATTTACACAAGACTTTAAACAACCTCAAATAAACTTTCTCACAGAATGGAAGATGCTTAGAACAGTCTTATGAACACAAAACAATCACTAACATAAGTTATTCAATCAATCTAATGGTATTGTCACACTAAAATGCATGGGTTCTTAACAAAATCAGAGTTGCCGAGGTATATTCAAAAAGAAATATTTCTCACAATAATCACTACTGATGAGATTCAAGCCTCTCCATCCATTAGATTCCATCTTCCATGTTTTTAGGGACTTTTGGTTCATATTTCACTCCTATCTTGTAGGGGGATCCAAAGTAACCAAATGTTGCATGCAACATTTGCAATTGTTGAAAATGTTGTCATGACAACATTGTAACAACTTTTGGCATCTTTGCCATTATGCCAACTTCTTAAGTTTTAAGGCCTCTATACTGTATATCTCAAGGAACCAAACTTCATTAATGGCCTCCAAGCATCTCTATGACAACATTTATGTGTTTAGGACACATTCAAATCTCAAATCCATCACTAAGCTTCTAATCCTAAGAAAATTAAAAAGATACTAACAATGACTATTTTGTTGACCTTAGTCCTAATGACTAACTCACCTAGTCCATAATGCAATGAATTTATAAGGTCCAAAGTAAACAAACTATCTTGACTTGGCCAATGTCAAGTACAAGATAAAACATCACATCTATGGAGGTTAGCCTGGGTGTGCACCTGCACCATCATCCCCAAAACAAAAAGTTCAATCCACCCTTAGATTGAGTAGTGTAGGATAAATCCCCATCTTCTTAAACTCTGTTTCTTTAATCCATACTGTATCAACATCCATTTTATCATGTCTCTTGATCAGGTATTCCTTGTATTCTTTAGTTCTAGTCTCCTTGTAGACTCTAGTGTCCAGTATAATGTCACCTTGCCTGGCTATAGCACGAGGTAGTTTGAGCTCTCCTACATCTCTAATCACTTCACTGAGGCTTTGATCCATGTCTGGTGTTGGTCCTTTATACCAAACCAAGTCTGCAATGTTAAAGACAGGGGATAGTCCACTGTCTTCTGATAGCTCCACTCTAAAATAATTATGACCATACTTTGCTAAGATAGGAAAGGGACATATCCTCCTCATCTGCAACTTGTGAGAGACTCCCTTTTGAAGTGTAGACTTATTTAGATGTATCATTACCAAGTCTCCCACATTGAATTGAAATTCTCTTCTATGCTCATCAACCTTATCATTATGCTTCATAGTATTCTCAGTCAAAGTTTTCCTAACTGTATCATGTATCTCCTACATTACATAAGAAAAATCATCTGCATATCCACCTACCTTCACTCCATCCTTTAAGTCTCTTTGTTCATAGACACCTCTTGGATGTAGATTGTAGACTATCTGAAAGGGACTCTTCCCTGTTGACCTATTTATAGTATCATTATAGGCATACTCAGCCTGTCCAATCAATTGATCCCATTGTTGACCATATTCCTTGGTCAAGAATCTTAATAGATTTCTAAGGCTTCTATTCACCACTTTGGTGTGACCATCAGTTTGGGGATGGTATGCATACCCAAAGGATAAATTAGTGCCCAATATTTGTTAAAGAGTCTTCCAAAAATGACTCATAAATTTAGTGTCTCTATCTGACACAATACTCATAGGTAACCCATGGATTCTTACTATCTCTTTGAAGAAGAGAGAGGCTATTTGGCTTGCATCATTAGTGGTCTTGTATGGCACAAAGTGAGCCATATTGTTGAATCTATCCACAACTACACAAACACTATCCATGCCTTGTCTTGTCTTTGGTAAACAAACTATAAAATCCATGCTCAAGCATTCCCATGGCCTAGTGGGAATAGGTAGTGGCTGATATAGGCCAGCATTTGAAGAAGTACCTTTGGCCTTTTGAAATACTATGCAACTTTCCACATACCTCTGAACATCAAGATTCACTCTTGGCCAATAATAGAACGTTTGAACAAGTTCATGGGTCTTAGTGATCCCAAAGTGACCACTCAATGCACCATTGTGCTTTTCTTGAATTAAGTTCTCCCTAATAGATCCTCTAGGGACACATAACTGATTTCCCTTCAACAAAATATTTATTTTCAAAGTGTATTCAACATACTTGCTATGAAAATGATTCTTGTATTTAGCACATACCTTATAAATGTCTCCAAAGTCTTCATCATCATTATATAGATCCTTGAAATGATCTATTCCCATGCTCTTCATTTGGATTTCTTGAATGGTAAGAGCTCTTCTACTCAAGGAATCTGCCACCTTGTTGAGTAATCCTTTCTTGTGTTTGATATTAAAGGTGTATGCTTCCAGGTATTCAAGCCACTTCATGTGCTTGTGACTCAACTTTTCTTAAGAGCTCAAGAAACTTAAAGCTTTATTATCTGAATAGACAATGAAATCCTTGGGGATAAAATAGTGTCTCCACTTTCTTAAAGCCTGAACTAGTGCATAAATTTCAAGGTCATAAGAAGAATACTTCTTCTTAGCTTCACTCAACTTCTCTAAATGAAATGCCACTAGTCTGCCCTCTTGGCGTAGGACAGCTCCAATAGTCACATTTCTTGCATCACACTCAATGGTGAAAAGATTCTCAAATCTTGGCAAGACTAAGACAGGTTGGGTAGCAATATTTTCTTTTAAAAACTCAAAGCTCTTGGTGGCTTGTTCATTCCATATGAACTTATTCTTCATCCCTTCTTTGATTGTGTCCTACATAGGAGCACAAATAGCACTAAACTGCCTTATAAAATTCCTATAATACTGAGCAAGGCCATGAAAACTTCTTACCTCTATTGTTGTCCTTGGAGTAGGCGAATTCATGATGGCTTCTAATTTACTCTTGTCCATTTTCAGATTGCCATGAGATAGAAAAAACCTAAGGTATACCAACTTTGTTTTGATGAACTCACACTTCTCCAAGTTGATCATCAACTTCTCTTCATGCAAATTCTTGAAGATAGTCTCAAGGTGTTGAAGATGGTCCCCTCTTGTCCTACTATAAATCAGTATATCATCAAGATATACTACTACAAATTTCCCAATGTAGTGTGTGAGGACTTCATCCATGAGCCTCATGAATGTGGAGGGGCATTAGACAGTCCAAATGGCATGAAAAGCCATTCATACAAAACTTCATTGGTCTTTAAGGTTGTCTTCCACTCATCTCCCTCATGTATCCTTATTTTGTGATACCCACTCTTCAAGTCTATCTTTCTATAGTACTTAGCTTCACCTATACAATCCATTAGATCTTCAATCCTAGGAATGGGGAACCTATACCTAATGGTTATCCTATTTATGGCCCTTGAATCAATAAAAAGCATCCATATTCCTCCTTTATTAGGTGCTAGGATAGTGGGTACAACACAAGGGCTAATGCTTTTCTTTATAAGACCTTGGTTTAGGAGTTCTTCTATTTATCTAGCAATCTCCTCATTTTGTTGAGGGGTCATCTTGTAAGTTGCTTTATTTGGTAGGGTAGCTCTAGGTATGAAGTATATCCTATGAATTATGGCTCTTTTAGTGGGTAATGCTAATGTTTGTCCATCACTTATTATACATTCATAAGTCTGCAACATGCTTTGTATCTCCTTAGGTATCTCTGGCTTCTTATCTCCTTTATCTTCATTCTTTTCTCTTGGTGTTAGCACCAATGCATAACCAACTCCTTCTCCTTATTCCATGCCTTCAAAGAATTCTTTTTCACCAACCATGAGCACATTAGGACCTACTGTCTTCACATCTGCATCCTCCAATAGTGATTGGATTTTGAAAGTTACTTTGTCCTTCTTGAATGTATAGGAATTCTTCACTCCATCATGGATTCTTGGCGATCAAATTTCCGTGGTCTGCCTAGGAGAAAGTGACATGCATCCTTAGGTAGCACATCACATAGAACTTTTTACTTATATCTCCCTATAGAAAAATCCACCCAAGCTTTCTCATTGACTAATACATGTTGTCCCTTATTGAGCCATGTGACCTTGTAAGGATGGGTGTGGGGTATCCTTGTCAAGCTTAACTTGTTGACTGCTTCCTGTCACACAATGTTGTTAGTAGACCCTAATTCAATGATGACTCTACATAATTTTCCCATGACATTACATTTGATTCTAAATAGGGACCTTCTTTGGCTTGGCTCCTCTTTAACCAGGTCCTTGATCAATGGTCTCCTCATCATGAGGTTCTCACCTTATTCTGATTTTAATGGTACCTCAGAGTGTGTCTTTGTTTCATTTGTCTATTCATGAACTAGGTTAGTCCTTTTTTACCTCCTTGAGAAGTACTAATTTTCTCTAGACACCTATAGGGAGGGTATCCCATTTGGTTGCAATGATAAAATTTCATATTGGCAAAGTAATTGCCTCTTCCTTGTCCACCAGTTCTTCTTCTAAAATTTGAGTTCCTTCCTCTACCACCTCTACTAGAACTTCCCTCTTTCTACTCATTGTATTTGACTTCTCCTTGTGTCCTTGATTCTAAACTCCTTCCACCATATCCACCTCTTGATCCTCTACTAACCCTTCCTTTGGAGGTTTTCTCTTGTTTTCTTTTCCCCTTCTCCTCTATTTTCAAGGCCATTTGATAACATTGGCGAATGGTTTTGAAGTTCACAAGACTCATGTCTTCTTGATTAGAGCACTTGAATCCATTCAAATATCTAGCTAGCTTGATGATTTCATCCTCCACCACTTGTGATCTTAAACACAACTTTTGCAACTTGTCGGTGTATGCTTGGACATACAAATCTTTCTATCTAAGATTGTGTCTTCTCCTATGCAACTGAACTTCATAGTCATTAGGCAAGTAATTTTGCTTGATCTTGGTCACCATGCCCTTCCATGTGACTATAGGACTCCTTCCTTCTTTCTCCCTTTTAGTTTGAGTAAACTTCCACCATGTGAGGGTTGAACCTCTCAACATAGATTTTTCCACATTCACTTTTTGGGCCTCTATTACACCATCACATTTGAAGTGGTTTTATATACTGTCAATCCAATCCACAACTGAATCTAGATCCATTTGTCCACCAAATAGTGGTACACATTCCAAAGATTTTCCACTTAAGGCCTTCAGTGCCTTTAAGAAGGGTTCTTCAACAATAACAGGGTTAGGGGTTGGAGCTTCCTCTTCTAAATCCACTCCCTTATCCCTTGCTTCTTCTTCTTCATTTTGAACTATCTTATCCTTCACCTTATCAGTTTTGTCTTGGACTTCACCCAAGCGTTTCTCCATTTGAGACAATCTTTCTCTTAGCAACTTGTTGTCTTCTTCTTGTTCTTCTACCTTTTTGGCTAACTTAGTGTTAGTCACCATGGTTTTTTCTTCTACTTATCACACTAGTGTATTCTCTCCAATGGATTTACTAGGTTGAAACATCCACCACAAGCCTTATCTTAATCAAGCTCTGATACCAATATGTTGTCAGTGTTCCAAGGCTTGCTTGCACAATTTACTAAGAAGACCTTCTTTACCTTCATAAAGAATCCTAATCTCCTCTAGGTCCTTATTAGGCTTAGATGATTAAATAAGTACTAATCCAACTTTCCTCTATGGGAGTCTCACTCTTTGTGCTTCACCTTTGAAAGACTATTACCCTTTGGGTACTTCACTTCTTCTCCTACACTTAGAAGGATCTAAGTGCCAACTCCACAATAGCATTCATGAGTCATTTCAAGGGTGCTAAGCATGTTGGAAAACATACATATACTCCTATTTGAATCCATTTTGATGGATCCCATAGCCCTTTTCAGTCAAACTCAAATTTTAGACCCTAAGAAGCCTAATTAGGCCTAATTCCTTGTAGCTTTTTCCAAAGACCTTTTCCTATTTCTTTAAAAACTTTCCCAAAGATCTTGAAAAAATAATCCCACATTAAGATACCCTTTATCAATTTACAAGAGATTTTGAAATTTTTAGTCTCCTAAGCCCTCCATACACATGGTTCCTAATATCTAGGACCAATAGGGCTAATAGGCCTAATTAGTAGGACTTGACTATTTTCTTGTTCAAAACTTGACCAAATGGATTGGTGAGCTCCCAAATATCTCAAAAGTATAAGATTAGGTCATATCCCACCTATTTATACTCTTACCTTGTACTTTACTTTTCTTCCCCGCATGAAATGCTCACTATTTCATTTCCAAACCTCTAACCGAGCACTATCGGCTCACCTAGGGCTTGGCACTAAAAATAGAAAATTGACTCCAAAAGAATCCTACCTCTACATATGTATAGAATAGTGACTCCCCTATCATATCCAACCACCCTTAGGAAGATCCCATGGTTAGTTTTCATGGGGGAGCCATGAACTGACTGACTGGTCAAGACAGGACCAGTTAGACTACTAAATAAAAAACAATCTACACAAGACTTTGAACAACCTCAAATAAACTTTCTCACTAAATGAAAGATGCATAGAATATTCCTATGAACACAAAAAAATTTCTAACTTAAAGCATTTAATCCATATAATGGTACTGTCACATTGAAATGCATGATTTCTTCACAAAATCAGAGTTGCAAAGCTATATTCAAAAACCAATATTTCTTACAATCATCACTACTGGTGAGATTCAAGCCTCTCCATCCATTAGATGTCATCTTCCATCGTTTTAGGGACTTTTGGTCGATATCCCACTCCTATCTTCTAGGGGGATCCAAAGTAACCAAATGTTGCATGCAACATTTGCAATTATTGCAAATGTTGTCATGACAACATTGTAACAACTTTTGGTATCCTTTCCATTATGCCAAATTCCTAAGTTTTAGGGCCTCTATCCTCTATATCTCGAGGAACCAAATTCATTAATGGCCTCCAAGCATCTCTATGACAACATTTATGTGTTTAGGACACATTCAAATCTCAAATCCATCACTAAGCTTCTAAGCCTAAGAAAATTAAAAAGATACTAAAAATAACTATTTTGGTGACCTTAGTCCTAATGACTAGCTCACCTAGTGCATAATGCAATGACCTTATAAGGTCCAAAGTAAACAAACTATCTTTACTTGGCCAATGTCAAGGACAAGCCAAAACATCACAACTATGGAGGTTAGCCTAGGTGTGCTCCTGCACCGCCCAATGTTTATAAAGAAGCTTTGGGACCTTTAAGCTTCCAAAGTGGACCAAAATGACTACATTTGGTTGATCCTAAGCATCCAAAACTTATTAAATCAAATGAGCCTCCCTATACCCTGGGAAGGAATGATGTGGTGCTCTGCACCAAAATACCATGTTTACTTTGAGTAATTTGGAAACCAAGGAAGAACTTCATTTCACCAATCATAGACATTTCAAATTCACTTTTCATTTCATTAGATAATTTGTTAGTCATTTTATCATTTCGTTCAAAGATTATATCATCCACTAATGACATGTAACTGATTGAATGTTTTAATATGTTAAGTTGATCACCAAAATGCAGAAGGATAATGCAAGACATTAAATCAGTTAAAGGATTGTATTGTCATTGATGTCAACTTGATATAATCTAATCAGTTATAATCAAAGTTTCAAATACTTCAGAGGATCAGAGAGATAAATATTATGCTTTATGTAATGCATAAAAGACAAGAATTTACATTGTGACTATTGGTGCCCAAAATTGATGGATTCCCTTTTTTCCAACTGACAGGTATAATGGTGATGCACCACTTGATACCTCTACAATTTTGGCTTAATCAAGCCAAGGGTGTTAGGCGTGATTTTAATTTGAACTATCAAATTTTCTATGTCGCACAACTCCATACACAAACAAACAAAGTTCCTCCCAAGGTGGTGAATGATCCTTGGAGGAAAAAAAAAAATCTCTTGATAATTTCTAATATGAAACTCAACTAAAATGATAATCACTAAGATCCTAATTGTAAGGCTTTTAAATAAATGATTTAATAATATACAAAATACAAAGCATGAACTAATATATTAATTTCGAAACAATTATTAGATCAATGCCTTCTAAAAACTTGGGCTATAGAGTCAAATAAATTTCAATCTTACGTACAATCGGAGAAAGTTTTAAAAACTTACTTTTAATAAAGCAAGACTATCACTTCACAGGCTTCCACTTGACTTATAATTCAAAT
>MU223734.1:305295-325340 GCA_018584345.1 Thuja plicata
TATATATATATATATATATATATATATATATCCATTTTGAATTATGATACTCAAGGAATTCAACACAGCGGAATACTCTAATGTACAATAGAATATTTGAAACACTAATTGACAACATATAAATTATAATCACAAATAAAAAAGAAGAGCACTTATCTTTATTGATATTGAAAAACTAGTACATTGAAGTTCATATTGTAATTGTGATCAAATTCTATTATACAATGTGTTTATCATTTTAGGATTACATTTTAAACCACATATATATGTGGTTGAATAGTTTTCATACCCCTTTAGGGTGAAAATACATCATTTTTCATTAAAATTTAGAAAACACTTTTGCTAAAAAAAACTAATCAACTAACTAACTAATAACTACCTATCTTTCGGATTTGGCTTTGGTTGAAAATCCAAATTAGATTGTACAAACATAATATATTTACTAGAGATAGGAAATTTGATTTTCCAAACTGGGTCTTTTTTATATTTTCAATATTTGATCATTTCAATTCTCTGTCGACATCATCTTTATAGAAGGTCAAAATTCCAGCATCTCTAAAACCTTTTCTTGTAGAATTTTGATTGTTCCTGTCACATACCTTCCTTCCCTAATACCTCAACTTTTAATTGAAAATTAATAGGTTGTTTTATCCCATCTCATGTACTTCATCATATCATCAATTATTGGGCATGGAGTTTAGGATGTAATTTTTAGAGTTTTATCACTATATAGGAATCCAAATTTTGCCAGAAATTTAGAGCTCCAACAATGACTACAAACACTGACAATTAGTGGAACCCTATGGATAGAGATCATAAAAAATAAATTTAAAGTGATGTCTGAGCCAAAAACCTGACAAGAATTACCGACAAGAAGAATCACATGAAAACCTAACGGCCAGAAATAGTGTAAACTGACGGAGAAGCTGGAAGGAATTGAAGTGTTGACCAACACTATCAGAGAGTTAAAACCAAAAATAAATAGAGTTCACAAACAAAAAAATATCTAGCTGGAAGAGTTAAATATAGACTTAACTAGTTGTTATCATTATTTTCAATGACAAGATAAGCTAGATATAAGTAATTTATTTAAATCTTATTTTTCTAGTTGGCAAGAAGATCTCAGCAAGATAAAACAAGAGTTTTTCTTTAAATATAATTGGTGAGAATTGTGGATCATACCAAGATCAATAAAATAAAGAACCTAAAAATGGTGATATCATGTCTATAAAGAGACAACTCAATTCCTTATGAATGGATGTGGGGAGAGAATGAAAATGAGGATGCTAAAGAGAAACTGATGAAGAGAAACTTCATTCAGTATTGATCAATCAACCTAAGGAAAAGAGCTAAAGAATTGTTCTGACACCGAGAAACAAAGCATAGCATCACTGATTAGAATCAAAGTGGAGAAAAGGTATAAACAAAGTTATAATGATCAGATTAGTTTGTGAGATTACAATAGATCTAAAAATTTGCAAGTATAGTTGTATATGTGAACATATCATACTGTTTCAGTTTAACCATTGATTTAGAAAGTCTCTTAACCGAGCGGGATTTAAAGATCCTTTCTATATTTAGATACATCAAATGGAGTATCAAAAAGTTTGATCATGAAGATAGCATGATATGCCAGATATATGAGCATGGATTCGATGATTTTAGATGGTTAATGAAATTTTTGATTGCAACATTTATTTTTGAGACCTTTGTACGGATTACTGTACCTGCATTCTTGTAATCTACATTGTTTCCTTGCTACTGTATGATTCTGTATGGATTCACAGAGTAGATCAGACCCCATGGGGGTGTAGTGTTTTCAAATAGCTTTCATATACAATATATAGTTTTCTTTCAAGTTCTTTTAGTGTAAAGTTAGAGGATTTTGTAGGTCACTAGTCTGCAAGTGACTATACAGTGTTGCATAGTTAGAAATGGCTCTAACCTAAGAACCCACTTGTGGATTTAATTGAAACCATGGGGGAAGTAGGGTTAGAGTCTATAGATAGGGTTTTTTCTTTCATTCTTTTAGTTTCAATGGATTTCATAGGCCAAATAGGAAGCCCTATGGCTGACTGGTGAATCCAGGTGAGCCAGTACAAGGTGAAGAAAGAATTGGTTCGAGCACACATGATCTTTGGGAAAAGACATAGTGGTATTTTTAGATGCCCTAGATAGTCTCCTAAAAGGTTTCAAAAGTGGAAGGAGGTGACTTGAAGTTTGGAGATCATTTTGACAATTGTTTATATTGACTGGTCTAGAGGCCTAAATAACAGGCTAAAGACTAGGGCCTGGAAGAAACTAGGGTTGTGGGTGCATCCAGATGTCAAGAATTTAGATTATGATAGTGTTAATTGATACCTTGAATATTTTCAAGGTCTTTTATGGATTTATTTGGATATTTCAGGAGCATTATCTCAAAAATAGTGAATTTAGACCTACTAGGAATTGGGCAATTAGGCCTCCTAGCAAAATTGAGACCAATTGGATTGGTAATGGGTCTAGAAGTGTGGGAAAGGTTTCATAATGACCTATGATGGGTAAATAAGATAGATAAGAGTCCAAGTGTATGTATGGGAAAATCCTAAGTAGGGGTTTGGGATTCTTGGAGGAAATCTAGTGAGGAAGATTAGGCATTTAGGGAACTAGTTGGACTAGTTGAGCCTAGAAACTTTGGAATCTTCAAAAGATCAACTATACCTTGGTGGAGAAGTTTATAGTAAGGGTCTTGGAGATAATAATTGGAGGAGGATCCAAAAATATCTAATCATTGGATGGTTAGGATAGTGCAAGAGGCATTTAGAGTGAAGAAAACACTAGAGTCCTAAACCCTCTGCATCAGAGTGGTATCAAAGACAAATTTTCTTGAAGGTTGTATATGTATGAAGTGGAAGAGAGTCAAAAGGTAGACAATATGCCTCCTAAGGCAATGAGTAGGGATTCCATAGTGGAATTTTTTGAGTGCCTCTTGGATAATGCTAGTGTGTCTGAGACCAAGAGAAAAAATAAGATCACTGAATGGGGAGATGAGAGTGATGAAGGTGATGAAAGTTAGTTAGAAGAGTCATCTAAAAAAGGTAAAGAACCTGAGATAGAAAAAGAAAAAAAGGTATTCTTAGATGCCTTTAATTTCCTTAACAAGGATAGTATGGAACACATACCATATTATTGTGGCATTCTGAATGGAGAAAAGTTGTTGGATTAGCTTGAAGCCATTGAAAATCAGTTTGATTACAAGGAAGTCTCAGAGGAGAAGAAGGTCAGTTATGCTAAGGCTAAACTCAAAGGTTTTGAATTGGTGTGGTGGAACATGATGCAAGATGATAGGGTAACCAGTGGAAAGAAGAAGATTGTTTCTTGGGAGAGGATGAAAATCAGATTAAGGGCACAATTCTTGCCTACTGATTATGAGATACAGATGTATCAAAAGTCATAGAACTTAAGACAAAAGGAGATGACAATGAGTTCTTACACTGAGGAGTTTCACAATTTGAGCCTAAGGGCTAGAAGACAAGAAGATGAAATGGAGAAAGTGGCAAGGTATCTCAATGGGTTGAGACAAGGAATTCAGGATGAGATTAGCATGATGCATCCTGACAGTATGAACAAGTGTTTCCAATTAGCCTTGAGAGAATAGGATAAGGCTTGAAGGAGGAATGACTTCCATCAAAGGGGAAGAGGTGGTAACAATAATAGAGGTTTTTAGAGAGGCTAGAGTAACTTTGGTAGAGGACAGAGCCCTAAAAGACAAGAAGATAGTCAGTCTATGGATAATAGTGGAGGTAACCAGTTAAGGGGATCTTTTCATAGAGGAGGATATAGAGGAAGAGGGCCTCCTAGAGAAATATTTTAGTCTTAAAGAAGATCCAATTCAGTCTTTACTGGCAAGTTTTATAATTGCAACCAAGTGGGTCACACAATGGGAAGGTGTCCTGAAAAGAATTCCTCATCTTCAATGGGAGATAGAAGAAATTAGTTGGTACAAGGGGATGACACACATAGTGTTACTTCTCCCATTTCCAAGGCAGGGCCAATATTGGATGGAGAGAACTTGATGTTAAGAAGAACTTTGTGGAAGGTGCCTAGCACTATAGATCCACCTCAAAGAAATACTTAGTTTAAGACAACTTGTAGTTCTCATGGGAAGATTTTCAAAGTGATAGTGGACTCTGGATCCACTGAGAATATAGTATCAATAGAGATGGTGGAAAAATTGAAATTAAGAATGATGCCTCATACCACACCCTATAAAGTTTCATGGTTGAACAAGGGTCAACAAATAGTGGTAGATGAACAAACTATAGTTTAGTTTGAGATAGGAAAGTATAAGGACAAGGTCCTATGTGACATAATACCTATGGATGCATGTCATCTAATTCTAGGACATCCATGGAAGCATGATTTCAAAGCAATACATGATGGAGAAAGGAATAATTATGTGATTACCAAGTTAAGGAAGAAGTTTCATATGGATCCTTTGCTAGAGCCAATTGAGGAGAAGCATGTGGTGACAAGTGTGATGTTATTGAGTGGGAAGGAGTTTTTAAAAGGCCTGAAGAAGGAGAAAGGATTCTATTGTGCAGTGATAGTGAAACCAAAGGAGGAGACCCAAGAGAAAGTCAACATGCCACTAAAGATACAAGCATTGTTGGAAAGATACCATGAAATAGTGGATAATGGAATGCCAAGTGCATTAATACCTATGAGGGATGTAAGCCATCAAACTAACCTCATTCTTGGAGAACATTTTCCAAACAAAGTAGCATATAAGATGACACCAAGTAAAAATGTAGAGATAGCCAAGAAAATTCAAGATTTGTTGGATAAGGGTTTGATAAGGAAGAGTTTCAGACCATGTGTTTTACCTATAGTACTTGTACCTAAGAAGGATGGAAAATGGACAATGTGTATAGACTCCAGGGCTATAAACAAGATCACAATCAGGTATATATTCCCAATGCCCCAGATAAAAGACTTGATGGACAATTTGGGAGGTTCTTGTTACTTTTCTAAGGTGGATTTGAATTCAGAATACCATAAATAAGAGTGAGGCCTGGTGATGAGTGTAAGACAGCCTTCAAGACCAATGAAGGGTTGTATGAGTGGCTAGTAATGCCCTTTGGCCTAAGTAATGCACCTAGCACATTAATGAGGCTCATGAATGAAGTGCTAGAAGATTTTATTGGTAACTTTGTAATAGTTTACCTTGATGATATTTTTATCTTTAGAAGGTCCAAGGAGGATCACATGAAGAATTTGGAGATGGTCTTAAGGAGGTTAAATCAAGAAAAGTTGATGATCAATCAAGGAAAGTGTGAGTTTATGAAAAATGAATTAGTTTACCTTGGTTTTGTGGTTGGTAATGGATGTATGAAGATGGACCCTAATAAAGTTAAGTCCATTTTGGAATGGCCTACACCTAGGTCCATAGGAGATGTTAGGATTTTCCATGGGTTGGCCTCCTACTATAGGAAATTTGTAATAAATTTCAGTCATGTATGTGCCCCTATCCTCAATACCATCAAAGGGGGAATCAAATGTCAATTTAAGTGGACTGTCACAATAGACCAAGGGTTTGAAATGTTGAAAAAGAGAATTGTTGAGCTACCTACTCTTAGGTTTCCCAACTTCAATCAACTCTTTGTGGTTGAGTGTGATCCTAGTAAGTTGGCTATTGGAGTAGTGTTAAACCAAGAGTGAAATCATGTGTCTTTCTTCTTAGAGAAGTTAAATGAGGCTAAAAAAAGTACTCCACCTATGATTTGGAGTTATATGCTATGGTAAAAGAACTTAAAAAGTGGAGACACTACCTATTACCAAGAGAGTTTGTGGTCTACACTGACAACCATGCTCTAAGTTTCTTGAATGTGCAAGAAAAAATAAATCAAAGGCACTTGAAGTGGGTAGAATCATTGTAGGCTTATACATTTGTCATAAAGCATAAGAAAGGGGTTAGTAATAAGGTTGCAGATGCTCTTATCAGAAGAGTACTCACAATACACGAGATACAATTGCAAAGTGTAGTGATGGATGATTTGAAGGACCTCTACAAGGAGGACAAAGATTTTAGAGATGCCTATGAGGCATGTGTAAAGTTTCAATAGGGTTTCAAAGTGAATTTCAACAAGTTTATGTTGCAGGAAGGCCTATTGTTTAAAGGAAACCTTATGTGTATACCTCAATGCTCAATGAGGGAGAACATTGTGAAGGAGAAACACCAAGGAAGCTTGGGAGGCCACTTTGGAGTGAATAAAACTTTGGAGCAAGTGAATAGGAATTACTATTGGCCTAAGTTACAATCATATGTTAGGAGATTTGTAGAACAATGTAAGATTTTTTAGAGGGAAAAAGGACAAAGCAGCAACAGTGGGTTGTACCAACCCCTTTTTATACCCCAAAGGCCTTGGGAGTGCCTAAGCATGGACTTTGTCTTGGGGTTACCAAAGAAAAGTAGGGGTCATGATAGTGTGTTTGTTGTGGTGGACCATTTTACCAAAATGACACACTTCATACCATGCAAGAAAACCAATGATGCTTCTCAAATTGCAGGTCTATTCTTTAGGGACATTGTAAGGATCCATGGATTTCCACTGAGTATTGTAAGTGACAGAGATAGTAAGTTGGTGTGTCACTTTTGGAGGACCCTATGAAAGATTCTTGGCACAAACTTATCTTTCTCTTCAGCCTACCATCCATATTTAGATGGAAAAATTGAGGTAGTCCATAGGTCACTTGGAAACTTGTTAAGATTCTTGACCAAGTAACATGGACAGTCATGGGATCACATCATAGGGCAAGCATAGTTTTCCTATAATGACTCCATAAATAGGAGTACTGGTAAAATCCCCTTAGAAATAATGTATGGGGTCAATCCTAGAGGGGTCTTGGAGTTGAGAGATATCATTTTTAAAGACAAGAGGAGTGCACAAGGAGAGTCATTTGTAGCACACATGAAGTAACTTCATAATCAAGTTAAAAAGACTTTATAAAAGCAAGTGGAGAAGTATAAGTTCAAATTTGATCAGACTAGAAGGGATTTGTAGTTCAAGGTAGGGGATCTAGTACTTGCCTATCTTAGGAAGGAGAGGCTAGCCAAGGTTCAGCCAACTAAACTACTCATGAAGAAGATAGGGCCACTGAAGATTTTGCATAAGTATGGCAAGAATGCCTATGAGGTGGAGTTGCTTCCTGATTTGGGAATTTCACCCATTTTCAATGTTTATGATATTTATCCCTACAAGGGACCATATCTATACATAGGTTAGACTACTCTTGAAGATCTGGGGAATGATGATTGGATAAAAGAATTACCTACCCAAATGCCACTGAAATTGGAAAGTGTACTAGATTCTAAAGTGATCAAGAAGACAGGGAAGGGTAACTAAAAGGAGTACCTCATCAAGTGGTAGGGACTACCTAAAGCTAAGGCCACTTGGATGATAGAGGCAGATATTCTAAAACATGGGGTTACCATTGGAGACCACCTAACTCAAGGGACTTGAGTTATTTTTCCCAGGGTAGTATGGTGCAGGGAACCTCCCTATTTGATATTTTGGTGTGCTTTAGGGTTTGATTAGGTGTTTGTGTGTGTTTTGGAATAAGTTCCAATGGGTTGGATGTAATGTTAGTCAACTTAATGTTTGTAAGAGCCATAGTGCTCATTAGGTGATTTAGGGTCATTTTGGCTTTAAATAGTGAAAAGTTTCTATTTAGTGTAATGTGGGTTTGAGGGGTGCTTTAGGACCCTACATATCCTACCTAGGATCATGGAATTCAAACTCACCCATCGATTTGACAAAATGAGTCAAGATGCTCATAATGCAAAAAGTGGCTAGCAACTTTGAAAGTTGCTCGAGCAACTTTTATAAGAAATGGACAAAATTTAGTTAGATCAATTGTAACTTACCATGCTTGGTATATGAGCATTGATTCAATGATTTGATATGGTTAGTGAAATTATGGATTGCAACATTTGTTTTTGCGACCTCTGTATAGATGATTGTAACTGCATTCTTGTAGTCTGCATTGTTTCTTAATATTGTATGGCTGTGTACAGATTGGTAGAGAAGATCAGAACCCATGGGGGTGTAGTGTTTTCAAACATATTTCATATGCAATAGATATTTTTCTTTCAAGTTAATGTAGTGTAAAGTTAGAGGATTTTGTAGGTCACTGGTCTGCAAGTGACAATACAGTGTTGTTTAGTTAGAAATGGCTCTAACCTAAGAACCCACTAGTGGATTTGACTAAAACTATGGGGAAAGTAGGGTTAGAGTATGTAGATAGGGTTTTTTATTTAATTCTTGTAGTTTCAATGGATTTCCTATGCCAAATAGTAATGCATATGGATGACTGGTGAATCTAGATGAGCTAGGACAGGGTGAAGAAAGAATTGGTTCGAGCACCCATGATCTTTGGGAAAAGATTTAGTGGAATTTTAATATGCCCTAGATAGTATCCTAAAATGGTTCAAAGGTGGAAAGAGGTGAATAAAATTTTGGAGATCGTTTTGACAATTATTTATACTGACTGGTCCAGAGGCCTAAATAATAGGCTAAAAACTCAGGCCTACAAGAAACTAGGGTTGTGGGTGCATCTAGAAGTCAGGAATTTGGATTATGATAGTGTTCATTGATACCTTAAATATTTTCAAGGTATTTTTGGGAGTCATTTGGATATTTTTGGAGTATTAACTTAAAAACAATGAATTTAGACCTACTACGAATTGGGCAATTAGGCCTCCTAGCAAAATTGAGACCAATTGGATTGGTAATGGGTCTAGAAGTGTGGGAAAGGTTTCAGAATGACCTTTGATGTGTCAAAAAGATAGATAAGAGTCCAAGTAGATGTATGGGAAGATCCTAAGTAGGGTTTTGGTATTCTTGGAGGAAATCTAGTGAGGAAGATTAGGCATTTAGGGAACTAGTTGGACTAGTTGAACCTAGAAAATTTGAAATCTTCCAAAGATCAACTATACCTTGGAGGAGAAGTTGATAGTGAGGGTCTTGGAGATCCTAACTGGAAGAGGATCCAAAAATAGCTAATCATTGGATGGTTAGCATAGAGAAAGATGCATTTAGAGTGAAGAAAACACTAGAGTCCTAAACCCTCTGCATCAATTAATATGCAAGGGATATGCACAAGAACAAGGTATTGATTATCGTTAAACCTTTGCACCCATTTCTAGACTAGAAGGAGTTATAAATATACTTTCTTATGCTGCATTTAAAGGATTAAAGGTATACCAAATTGATTTGAAATCTACATTCCTAAATGGAATACTCGAAGAAGAGGTATACATTGAACAACCAGAAGGTTTTGTCAATCCAGACAAGAAAACCATGGTATGTAGAATACACAAATCCTTGTATGGATTGAAACAAGCACCAAGAGCCTAGTATGAAAGACTTCACTCATATCTAATTAGCATAAAATTTGTTAGAACAAGTGAAAATAGCAATTTGTATTTAAAAAAAGATATCGATGGTAACATTCTGATTGCTGAAATTTTTGTTGATGATATCATTTTTGGTGGGAGTGAATTATTATGCAAATCCTTTGCCGATGAAATGAGAAATAAATTTGAAATGTCTATGTTTGGAGAGATCAAATTCTTTCTTGGTTTATAGATTCTTCAACAAGATGTAGGCATTTACATCACTCAGTCCATATACATCAAGGAAGTGTTGAAGATACTCAAGATGGAAGATTCCAAAATAGTTTGAACACCTATGGCTACTAGATGCAAGATTACAAAGGAGGAAAAGACAAATGAAGTAAATCAGACCTTATTTAGATCCATGATTGACAAATTGATGTATCTTGTTCACACTAGACCAGATATAGCACAGGCAGTGGGAATTGTTGCAAGATTCTCTGCTAATCTAAAAGAATCACATATGATTGTTGTGAAAAGAATTCTAAGAAATTTGAAGAACATATAGGACTATGGCTTGTGGTACAAAAGAGAAATAAAATTTGAGCTACAAGTCTATACCGATTCTGATTGGGCTAGAAACTTTGATGATCGAAAGAGCACAATTGGAGGAGCATTCTTCATCGGTGATAGACTTGTCACATGGATAAGCAAGAAGCAAGGATGCATCTCTCAGTCTACTACAAAATAAGAATATGTGCTTGCTGCTAAAAATTGCTCAAATATTGGATGAATCAAACAATTATTGGAAGTTATGAATATGAAGATCCTTGAACTAGTAATTATCTATTGTGATAATACAAGTGCAATTAACATTTCTAAGAATCCAGTTATGCATGCTAAGACTAAGAATATTTCTATCAAGTATCACTATCTAAGAGAAAAAGTGAAATCGAAGGAAGTTATAGTAGGATATGTTCAATCAAAGGAACTATTAGCTGACATATTCACCAATCCATTACTGAAGGGTACATTTGAGTATCTGAGATAAAGACTAAGGGTTCAACCCTTGTATATTAGTTAGTAATCTGACTAGGACATTGTATTAGCCTATACCACATCTGAAGATCATTCATGTTGATGCCAACACTACAATGGACAGCAATAGCTGCATCTCTTCACATCAAGGTACAAATCTACATGAAAAATCATAACATTGTATTACTGATGGATAGGGAAATTCAAGGATTATATTATCCAAAGAGATGGAAGATGATATAGATGATAAGGAGAAGTATTTTCATTTGGCATTATTGTCAAAGGGAGAGAAATATCTCATTATCATACAAAAAGGAAGAATTACCATGAGGGAGAGAAATATCTCATACAAAAGGGAGAATTACCATTAGGGAGAGATGATCTCATTATCAAAAGGAGAGATATGAAAAAAGGAGAGATTATATCATTATCCATTAAGAGATGTTACTAAGAATTAGAAATGAAGAGTTAATCAATAATCTAAGCTAGAGAAATTGATTACACATAAAATATCCATCTAAGGGAGAGAAGTATAAAATGGAGAGAGTTCAAACAAAGAGAGATAATGTTGTAAAAGGAAAAAGAGATTACCAAGAAGAAGAAAAGTCAAGGAAGAGAACATATTGAAACAAAAATATCAGATGATACATCTATCAAGTGAAGGATTAAAGATTGAAGAAAACCACTCAGAAAGAAACAAATCTAAGCTATTTTGAGTTTACCAAAAGCTAGAAATTTTTAATAGTTACATTAGGAAAGCTTGATGAAATTGTATATTTCATATTGTATTAGTGATAGTATAGTATGATAATGTAGTATGTTCCCATCAATGCCAAAGACAGAGATTTATGACATGTAACTGATTGAATGTTTGAAGATGTTAAGTTGATCACCATAATGCAGAAGGATAATGCAAGACATTAAATTAGTTAATAGATTGTATTGTCATCGATGTCAACTTGATGTAATCTAATCAGTTATAATCAAACTATCAAAGAATTCAGAGGATCAGAGAGATAAATATTATGCTTTCTCTAATGCATAAAAGACAAGAATTTACATTGTGACTACAAATACTGACACTCAGTGGAACCTGATAGATAGAGATCACCAATAGTCAATTCACATTGATTCCCGAGAAAGAAAACTGACAAGCATTACCGATGAGTAGAATCACAAACAAACCCGACAGCCAGAAACATGGTGTAAACCCACAGAGAAGCCTGAAGGAACGGAAGTGTTGACCGACGCTATCAGAGAGTTAAAACCAAAAATAACTGGAGTTCACAAACAAAAAAATATCTAGCTGACAGAGCTAAATATAGACTTAACTGGTTGTTATCATTATTTTCATCGACAAGATAAGCCAGAGTTAAGTAATTGATTAAAAGTTGATTTGTCTAGTTGGAAAGAAGATCTCAGTGAGATAAAACATGAGTTTTTGTTTAAATCTAATTGGTGAGAATTGTGGATCATGCCAAGATCAAGAAAATCAATAACCTAACAACGGTGATATCATGTCTATAAAGAGACAAATCAATTCATTACGAATGGGTGTGGGGAGAGAATGAAAAAGAGGATGCTAAAGAAAAACTAATGAAGAGAAACTTCATTCAGTACTGATCAATCAAGCTAAGGAAAAGAGCTAAATAATTCTGCTGGCACCGAGTAACAGAGCATAGCATCACCAAGAAGAATCAAAGTGGAGCAAAGGTATAAATAAAGTTATATTGATCAGAGTAGTTTGCGAGATTGCAATAGATCTAAAAATATTCAAGTATAGTTGTATATGTGAACAGATCATACTATTTCAGTTTAACCATTGATTTAGAAAGTCTCTTAACCGAGCGGGATTTAAAGATCCTTTCTATATTGAGATACATCCAATGGATTATCAAAAAGTTTGATCATGAAGATATAATGACATGCTAGATACCTATTGATAGGCCAAGTGAGCAATTGATAAAGGATGGTAGCATAGAGATGCCCAATATCAAGTGACCGACTAAACTTTTAAATCCTCTAACAAGGTCACACCTAACAGTGTGTTTGTAAACTTTAACAAGGTTGACTCTTCACCGAGCTCACTTTAGAAGAGTGAAAATTTTGGGTTATCGGTCCCAAGTGGTTTTTCCCTTAACATGGTTTTCACGTTAAAAATCCATGTGTCAATGTGTCTATGACTCATTAATTTAGTGTTTTGCATTTCACATAACTTAATTGGATTGACTGGTATACTCTAGATGATTTACTATTTGTCGGTAAATTAGCAGAGTATTTTTTGGTAAACACACAGTAGAAGGCTTTACAAAGCATTCCGATCAGTATTAGTTTGATAAAAGTATTTGGAGGCATTCATCTTATAGGATTGAAGATAAATATATTTATAATTATGTGGTACTAAGTTTTAATGGTTTATTATTGGAATATTTTTTAGGTCACTGATTCAACCCCCCTCTCACTTATTACTAATAATCCAGAAATACTTCAAAAATCTAGATTCCATCTTCACAAGTTCTCCAATATATATTACTATGTGTACTACCTTTTCTGAAACCAAGATGTAACAAATACCTATCTAACCGAGCATACCAAGATGTAGGTGCTTGTTTCAGTATACACAGTGACTTCTTCAACCTGCAAACCATGTCCCCATTATCTATCAAAGGAAAACCATTAGGGTGCTCAATGTAGACTTCTTCCTCTAGATCACCATTCAGGAATATAGACTTCACATCAATCTGATACACCTTGAAATATCTATGTTCTGCATAAGAAAGGAACAATCTCACTACCTCTAATCTCACAAAAAGTGAAAATATGTCTTCAAAGTCTATAACTTCTTATTGTGAATAGACCTTGTAGACTAGTATAACTTTATTCCCCAAAATTATTCCTTCTTCATTCATTTTGTTTCTGAAAACCCATTTAGTTCCTATTACATTCTTGTCCTTAGGTCTTAGAGTCAATTCCCTAGTGTTTTTCTTCTCTTTCTGATCTAGTTCATCCTACATTTGCGTTAGTCCAAGATTCATCTCTACGTCCTTCATCAATAGTCATAGGTTCTACTTGTGAAATCAAACAAAGCTCATTTATAACTTTAGACCTTTTCATCATGCCCTTATTAACATCACGAATAATTTTATTTTCATGATGATTCATCTTAACTTACCTTGGTTGTCTTTGTGGTTTCTATAGCCTCATCCAACCATGTCTAAATTTCATTATCAATCTCAAGATTTTGTTCTTTCTCTTGATTTTCAGTATTCTTCTCATTCTCTGGGGTTTGAATCTGAAACCTCTCATAAATTTAACATTATTACTTCCTAATATGTTTCTTAATCTTAGATTAAAATATTTATAAGCCTTGATTTTAGTAGAATAGCCAAGGAAAAATCTTTCATCACTTCTAGCATCAAAATTTCCAATTTCATCATCTCTTTTGATATAAAACTTGCTACCAAATATTCCAAACCAAAGTTCATATGGTTTCTTATGCATACCTTCTTTGATTTTAATTTGGTTCAAAGTGTAGACATCCATACTGAGTTCTTGTCTCAGATGCATATGAGATACATTACCTTCAATCAACATTATCCTGGCCTCATCTAGTATAGCTATATTTCTTCTTTCTGCTATCCCGTTCTGCTGACGTTTCCTAGGAGCATAATTATATATGTATATTCCATGCTTTTCATAGTAATAATTGAAAAATCTTATGTAAACTCTCCACCTTTGTTTGAACTCAAATTTTTTATCTTAAAACCTTATTCATTTTCAACTTTTTCTTTGAAAATATTGAACTTATCAAATGCTTCTATTTTTCTATCAGAAATACAACCCACATCATCCTAAAATGGTCATCAATAAAAAGTATAAAGTACCTTTCACCATAGTAGGATCTAGTCCTTGCAGGATGAAAAATATATGTATTTACCAGATCCAACTTTCCTCTTCTTGAAAAGGATTTTCTCTAAAAGGTTATCTAGGTATGTTTTCCTCTCACACACTCTCTCCACATAGTGTTAGTAGGCTTCACATTTTTTCTACAAATATCTGATTGTATTAATGTTACTAGCCCTTACAATATTATCAAAATTTATGTGACAAATCCTTCTATTCTATAACCAACTATCATCTAGCTTAACAAAAAAAATAGTTTCCTTTTTAGTATTCAGCTCAAACACATTACCTCTTGACTTAGTATCTGATGCAATAAATTTTCCATAATTCCCTCTGATAGTACATTTTCCATCCATCAATAGTAAGTGATATCCATTTTGTACAAGTTATCCAACACTAAACAAGTTTTTCTTAAGTCCATCAACAAGTAAGACATCATCAGTGTTAGTTTTACCATCAAGAGAGATTCATCCTACTCCAATGATCAACTTAGGAGTTTTATAACCAAATCTGACTACACCACTATCATATCTATTTAGTTGAACAAATTTATCTTTATCATTAGTCATATGATTTGAACAACCACTATCAATGATCCATTCTAATTTATTTTCAACATGCGCGACTAGGGATTTTTATTCATGAATAGGTTAATCATCATTAATAGCAAGAAATCCAATTTAATTCCTATCATTCATAGAATTTTCATCAGACACACCTTCACTAGCATAGTAGCATTCCTCATCCTTGGACTAATTAGGATTATAAAAAATGGGCTTATGCTTACGAACCCTTGTAGGACATCTAGAAGCAAAATGACCAATATTATTACAAGAAAAACATTTCAGGGGTAATTTTCCTTCAAATTTTCCCATACCTCTCTTTTCCTTTTTTTTTCTATTAGACCCACAAGTTCATCAAGATCTATAACCTCTTTAAATTCTGCCTCAGAGAGTGCACTTATGTAAGTGCTTCTCTTGCAACCATATTGTAATAAATTTTTATTTTTTTTCATCAGTAGCATTGCCTAATTCATCTTCTTCCTTGATTTCTTCATCCTTTTTTGTAATCATCTAATAATTAATTCCAAAGAAAATCAAATGAGTTCTCATCTAGGTCTTCCAGCTGTCAAAATTTTCAGTATCAAATTTTGAACTCTCATTTCTATAGTGACCCATAACTAGATCACCTCAATTTGTTAAGATTTCTCTCATAGGACCATAAGCTCTGATACCAATTGTTAGGAATAATAAAATTAAGAGGTGGGGGTGAATCATTTGTATGCCAAATATTTAAATTTTAAACATCAAGATCAATTACTCAATGCAAATTTGAACACTTCAAGAACAACACCATGACATAAGTATTTGTTGTCGAGGAAAACCTTGTTAAGGGAAAAACCACAATGGGAATTGACACCCACAAATAATTCACTATAAATATTATATCTATGTTAGAATATCTAGCCATGTTAGGATATGATTATTAAATCTAGTACAAAGTATTTGTTAAAGGAAAAACCCTATTAGGATTCTTCTCAACCCTATTAGGATTTGAATGAAATGATGAGCTCACTACCCTAGCACACTGCACAAAGTGAATGTTAAATCCACCTTCTCAAGGTTAAACCCGCCTTCTAGATCCAATTTCCAAAGAGAAGTATAAAAGTATGCTTATAATGATGAACTGACTGATAGAAACTTGATTTTCCTATATAGTTCCAAGGAAGTTCATTAAAAAATACTCAGTGCTCTACACCCAGGAAAAATCTCATCCACATTCTTGCATCATCCAATCTATACCTTTTCACATCAAAATGATACTTTAATTTACACAAGTTATGACAAACAATTAGGTCGTCCAATTAAGAATTCCCCAATGAAAAAATAATACATAGACCCTTTCTAAGATACACATGGTACCTTACATAATTAAATAAAAAATAAAAATCATAAGTTATGCACCAAGATCCATAATTCTCACTCACAATTTACTAAGCATGTTATATCTCTGTGGTCGGCCCCAAATAGGTGTTTTTCCAGTCCACATGCCAGAGGTGATGTCATCAAGAATATATCAACCCAAGAATCACAAACAATGTTCTCCCATGTATCTCCTATCATGCCTTAAGCTCACATCAAAGTTATCCCAAAAACTCATAGACCATCTTTGTCACTGCTTTGTAACCAATCTTTACCAAAACAACTATAACTCATGAAAAAAATATTATTAAATCAAGCATCCTTGGATATAAGGTTTAAATACTTCCATCTACACAAATTTATGCTCACACATACTGAGGAACCATACATCATCTGTACACAACTGTCAATCTTGAATGTACCTATCATAACCAGTCTTTCTAAAACTTCTAGTGCAACAAACTGAAACATATGTTGACATCAATGACAAAGCATGAATGTCAACACCTCAAATAGGTAAAATTCCAACAACTCTTAGCTATGGAGTGTTTCATCCTAAAAAGTTAGCACCAATTATTGGGTTCTTATTAGAACCTATTAGACCCTATTTTTTTATTTGAAAGTATAAATGTTCTTTATGTTGGATCCCAGCAATGTGTCCTTTTTCCTTGTGTATCTTTTCAATCCTCTTAACACCTAGTTAAAATATATTCTCAACCTCATAGGAATAGAATATTTAAAACATTCTCTTATGAAATTTGATCTCATGGTCAGCCTTGCTTACTTTTGAATCCCAAAACGTATGATTTAGTATGTAAACCCTATATCTCTCCTAATTTTTTATATCAAAACTTCATGCAAGCATTACAGAAATCAAGCTATCAAGTTTTCAAGTACAATTGAACAATTGAGAAATTATATTCAAGACTTGAAGGCAGCCATCCAAGATCAAGTTCTCCAAGTCTCCAATTCTTCAATATAATTAAATTTAAAGATAGTATTCTCCAATTGAAGCAAGTTTATCTGCCATGATGGCTAAGTAGAGGAATCCTCAATCAAGAAAGAAGATAATTATTCTATTCTCCATATTTGCAAGAGATTATGAAGCATATTTGTATTGAAGATCTAGGAATTGGAATCACAAATCCATGCATTTGTGAGGGAATCCTTAATTTCCTAATCTATAATTTAAGGTAAACTCCTTGATTTCAAGTGCATTCAATCATCTTCGTGCATACAAGAAATTTCCATATCCATTTGTAAGAGTTTACAAAAGGTTAATGAAACATTTACCTTTTTACATATTTTTCTTTACACAGTATTTTATTTCCAAGGTTGATTCCTAAACATGGGTTATACCAAGGAAAACCACTTTAGATAACATTTTCCCCATTTTTCTATATGCAGGTTTATGCAAGGAAATATATATAGAAAAATGAACACAATAAAATATTTAAGGCATTCACTATACTACTCAATACAACATATAAGATTATACAATAAAAGGAAATCAAATCAACAAGAGCCTAAGATAATGCAAACCTTTCTAAAACCATTGACGACCTCCTTTGCTTGTGGGATTTGTCAAATACATAGGATGCGTGCTCATAAACCTTCCTCAAGCTTCAATGGGTGATGAGAGATTTTGGCATTATGATGGTATTTTGATGCTTTTTGGCTCTCAAAAGGGCATTATAACTTTGCAATGATGGTGGATCATTTTTTAACAAAATGAGGTTCAATTTATTGGCAAATGGAGGCTTTTATGGACGGTTGAGATGCAAACTTTAGGAAGGGTGGAGATGCATTTGAGAGGAAGCACATGGATTATTATTTCTCAAATACCTCTTATTGTGATAAGTGTCACAGGGACAGAGGTTTGGAAGAATGGGGGAATGTGACCATTTTGGGAGATGTGAGAGGGGACAAGATTGGAAAAAAAGGATGAAGTGTGTAAGAGGGATGTAAGAGCATTTAAGGAAGAATTAATGAGATATGGATGGGGATTTGAGTGATGTGAAAAGAGGTTGACTTTGGGGTTAGGGGTTGAGTTCTTAATCCTTGGATTATGATTGTGCACATGCTTAGGGAGTGATTAGGCTCAGGTTTAGAGGAAAACTAGGGTGATTAAGAAGATGTGATGGGAGGAGAGAGAATGAGTGGAGGGGTTATTTAGTTAATTGGGGTCAATTAACTAATAAGGAATGAATAGTATGTGTGAATGGGTTGGGTTGAGTTGGAACCTAGGGTTAGGTGGTTGAGCATGATTAGTTTAGGGGTTAAAGTTAGGATCCATGTGCTCAAATTGAATTAAATAGAATATTTAATTAACAAGTGGGATAAAAGGAGAATTATGAATTAAGTTAAACAAATAAGTATATTCATTCAACTTAATAGAGGAAAATGATTTAATTAATTATTAGACTATGACTTGTCTTTCAACAATTAATTGGACTATAGCTGATTAATTGAATTAATCAAGTTAGGGGATAACATAAATTAATCAAATAAATATGCAATTATTTAATCAATAATGTTCTAGAAAGGCACTAAATTTAATTAAATATGTTATTAAAATTTAGGTGTCTACATTTTGCTCCTTTTCGATGTAGGGTTAGAATAATGTTATTTTGAAGATGTTTAAAATAACATACGATGTGAAGACATAACCTAGGAAACTAAGTTTCCCTAGGATGATGGAGACACTAGAATTTTGTTTGGTTGATGCCCCCTTGAGAGGGCAGAAGGGAGAAACAGTGAAGCCCTGGTGACGTCTCGAAAAGAAGGTGAAAAGTGATAGAGAATAAAATTAAAGGATGAGGGATGGAGACAGGGAGGAATTAGAAAGAATAGTGTAAAATGTGGTCTAGAAGAAATTTGGAGGGGATTGGGGTGTTCGGGGGAAGAAAAGAAAGGTCCAGGTTGGGCTATATATGGCTAGAAGGGCAACAAAATAGGTTATTTGTGCACTTTGAGTTTATAGAAACCTTGATGATTTTGAGCTCTGGGATTTGATGGGATGATGGCTGAGAGGGGGCGACCAAGGAATCAGATGGATGTGGTGCATAGTTTACAACAACATAGGGCATTGGACAAACATGTAGGCTCCAGAAACAAGCTTTTTGATTTTGTCTTTTATGCTTTCTGGAGGTTTAGGGGAATAAAAAATGTGTTCCCATGAAAGGATCCCCAGTGGGAATGACATTGGGATCAGTAGGAACGTGTTCCTACAAAAATTTTGTCAAGGGGAAGGGTAGGGTCTAGGATTTTTCACTGTAACTCGAGTGGGAAGGGGGTTTTAATTTGTTTCAGGAATACGTTCCCACAAGGATTTCTTGCGGGAATGAATTCTAGAAGCAGGGAGGGAGAGGTACTGTAAAAAAAGTGGTCCCATGAGGGATTGAGGAGGGTAAGGAGAAACTATAATAACAAGAGAGGAGAAATAAAATGTAGTTAGTAGGTTTTGAGAAGGACTAGAATGACTTATGAGTGCTTGGATTGTATGCAGTGGTATGTTGATTGACTTGCATTGCAAGAGAGACATGTTGTCATGAAATGGGTAGAAAATCACTTCACACAACTCTACTAGGCTTGAGTGTATGCTATTAGATTGGGTTATCTAGCACGCATGCCCCTTAGGCAGGCATACATGGTCATGGTGACCAAACTGTGCAAGTGGTGGAGGTCTGAGACTGCATCATTTCATCTCCCGATAGGAGAGATGACAATAACACTAGAGGATGTGTATTAGATATTCTAGTTTCCCATCTAAGGGACAAAGGTGGTGGCAAGACATGTGTCATAGG
>MU223734.1:325480-355776 GCA_018584345.1 Thuja plicata
TATATATATATATATATATATATATATAGGTTTTTAGGGTACATTGTTGATGCAAAGGGTTTAAGAATCTAGTGATTTCTTTCCTCAATATTATTCTTTCTCTCTCCTAACCATCCAATGGTTACTTCCCTTTGAATTATTCTCCAATTAGGATCTCTAAGACCCTCTCTACAAATTTATCCTCCAAGGTATAGTTGATCTATTTGAATCTCTATCTAAGAATCCTAAACCTAAGAAAGCAACTTCGCTCTCTGAGTTGACCTCCTCTAAGCCTTTGGAAGGGCTGAAGAATGATAAGCACCCTCATGATGTCTTTTCTTATAAATATTATAAGAATGTCCTAGATCCCTCTGCTAGCCCTATTCTCCCGGAGCCTGATGGTGTGAAGCTTATTCGCCAGGACATTGAAGCCGATGTATTTATGAATACTCAAGTGGGTAGCAATGTTGTGCCTAATCCCACTACCCAGACCCCTGAGGAGAAGGATTTGGAGGAACCTAAAATCAAAAATGCCAAGGATAGTCCCGAGGATAGTCAAGATAAACAAAAAAGATAGGAGAAGCTTAACCCTGCTTTGGAGACTATTAATACTGAAGAAGAAGGGAATACTAAGATTGAGGTAGAGGTTGACGACAATAATTTCAAAGAGACATACTAATCTTAATGATAGTAATGCAAAAAAATTAGGGGATAATAGCTTTAGGGTTCTAGGAGAGTAAAATCTGGAATCCCATGATTCCCCCAGCTCAGGGAAGGAGAACAAGGGGGAGGATAGTGAGAGAATCCTTAATGGTAGTAAATCCCAACCTCTTCAAAGTGAAATAAAAAAATGGATTCGCAGGTCAGAAGAACAATTATCATGACCCCCCTTGAGATTGCTAAAAAAAAATCCATCTACAGTTATAATTTGGACAAATGGGTATAGAGTGATTTGGTTGAGCTTAAGAATAGATGTATCAAATTGGAAAATAAGAACTCTATCATCGAGGAAACAATTGATAATTTTAGGAAGGAGTATTCTCAGAATTCTAATGCCTGTGTGTTTGATTACGGTTTTGATATGGATGAAAAAATTTAAAAAGTAGTCAAGATAGCTATGATACCTATCCAGGAGAAGACAAGAAAGAATGAGGAAATGTTAAAAAAAATTCTTAGCCTAGTTAATACAGGTATGAAGTCTACTCTAGAGAACTTGAATACTCTGAGTAAAATTCTGGAAGGAAACAAAGATACTATTGACCTCACTGAACGTACCCAGTAGATGGGACCTAGTACCTGTACTAGGTCAAAGAAGCATAAGGTTGATGATAAGGACATTCAGAGGCTGAAAGATAATTTTGAGACCATGTAGACTCAGTTGAAGGACTCTGAGAGCTTCTTGAAGACTATGTCTTGACCTCACTACTGGTGGCTTTCTTTCTCTATTTTTCTTTCAACATTTTTTTCTTTTTGTAATGTAGGTGCTTATTGCTAAATTTGGGAGTTGTCCCTTTGTATCCTGCTCCTCTCCTTGGGGCACCTAGTTTTTCTTTGGGTCTTCATGCTTATCTCTCTTCTCTTTTGTATTGGGGTTTTGGGGCCCCTTCAAAACCTATTTTTATCGTAATCAAAAACTAGTCCAACTAGCTCCTAAATTAACTAGACTTCCTCAATAGATTTCCTCCTAGAATCCCAAACCCCTAGCTTAGGATCTTCCCACACATCCCATAGAATCTTCTCTATATCCTTAGCCCATTAAAAGTCATTCTGAACCCTTTCCCACAGTTCTAGATACCTTACCAATCCAATTGGTATCAAATTCACTAGGAGGCTTGATTGCCCTATTTCCTAGTAGGTCAAAACTCACTATTTTTGGACTAATGCTTCCAAAAATCCAAAATAATGCCATATAAGACCTTGAAAATATTGAAGGTGTCTATCAACTCTATCAGATTCCAAAATCTTGGCTCTTGGATACACTCACAACCCTAGTTTTTAGCCTATTAATTAGGCCTTTGGACAAGTCTTGATCAAGTGTCACTTAATTGATCTCCAAAATTTATTTCAACTCCTCCCATATTTTTATCCCTTAAGGATACTCCTTAGGGATTCTAAAAATGTCACTAACTCTTTCCTCCAAGATCATTGGTGCTCAAACCAACTCCTTCTTCATCTTGTCTAGGCTCACCTGCTTTAAATAGTCAGTCATAAGGCTTCCCATTTGGTCTAGGAAATCCATTGTAACCACCAAAATGAAAGAAAAAACCATATTTACAGACTCTAACCCTACTTCCCCCATGGTTTCAGCCAATTCCACTAGTGGGTTCTTAGGTTAGAGCCATTTCCAACTCTGCAACACTGGGAATGTCACTTGTAGACCAGTGACATTAATTATTACACAACTCTACACTACAATAACTTCAAAGAAAAATAAGATATGGAAATGAAATCTATTTTGAATCTCTACCCCCCATGGGGTCTGATCTCCCTTGCCAATCTGTATAGGATCATACAGAATGAAGAAATCTCTGTGTTTCACAAGAATACAGTCAAAACCAATTGTATAGGAGTTCACCAATTAAGTCTTGTAATCCAAAATTTCATTAACCTCCCCAAATCATTGAATCCATGCTCATATACTAAGCATGGGTAGTTACAATTTCTCAAACTTGATTTTGCAACTTCTTGTCAAGAAGTTGCAAAAGTTCCTCGAGCAAATTTTACATTTTGAGCAAGTTGCCTTCTTTTGTCAACTCGATGGTCATGATTGACCTTTATGACTTTGGTTAGCACATTTAGGGTCGCACAACACACACCAAACCCAAATTACATCAAAATATCAACTTTTCCCTATTTTAGGCCAAAATGACCCTAAATCACCTAATGAGAACTATTGCCTCTCACAAACATGAAGGTAAACAACATTGCATATAACCTATTGGATCTTATTCCAATCCAAAAAAAAACACTTAAATCAACCCTAAAACACACAAACACATCAAAAAAGGAGGTGCCCTTCACCATTCTCCCCTTGGACAAATAACTCAAGTCCCTTTAGTTAGGAGGTCTTCAATGATGACCGCATGTTTCAGAATGTCTAGCTCTATCATCCAAGTGGCCTCAACTTCAGGTAGCCCCTACCACTTGATGAGGTATTCCTTGTAGTTATCGTTCCTTGTCTTCTTGATCACTTTAGAATATAGTATACTTTCCAACTTCAGTGGTATTGGGGTAGATAAGTCTTTCACCCAATTATCATCCTCTTGATCTACAAGAGTGGTCTGACCTGTGTCTAGAGATGGTCCCTTGTAGGGATATAGGTCACAAACATTGAAAATGGGTGAAATCCCCAAATCAGGAGTAGCTTAGTTGGCTGAGCCTTGGGTGGCCTTTCCTTCTTGAGATAGGAAAGTACTAGATCCCCCACCTTGAACTATAAATCCCATCTTGTCTGATCAGGTTTGGACTTATACTTCTCCACTTGCTTTTGTAAAGTCTTGTTGACTTGATCATGAAGCTCCTTCATCTGTTCTACAAATGACTCCCCTTGTGCACTCCTTTTTTCCTTCAAACTAAGATCCCTCAACTCTAAGATACCTCTAGGATTGACCCCATATACTATTTCAAAGGGGATTTTACCAGTACTTTATTAATGGAGTCGTTATAGGAAGATTCTTCCTGCCCTATGATGTGATCCCATAACTGACCATGTTTCATAGTCAAGCATCTTAATAAGTTCCCTAGTGACCTATTGAATACCTTTGTCCATCTAAATGTGGATGGTAGGCTGAAGAGAAAGACAATTTTGTGCCCAAAATTTTCCAAAGGGTCCTCCAAAAATGACCCATAGACTTACTATCTCTGTGACTTACTATATTTAGTGGCAATCTATGGATCCTTACAATGTCTCTAAAGAATAGCCCTGCAATTTGAGAAGAATCACTGGTTTTCTTACATGGAATGAAGTGAGCCATTTTTATAAAATGGTCCACCACCACAAATATACTTTCATGACCCCTTGTTGTCTTTGGTGACCCCAAAACAAAGTCCATACTTAGGCACTCCCAAGACCTTTGGGGTATGGATAGGGGTTGGTACAACCCACTATTACTACTTTTTCCTTTTTCCCTCTGATAAATATGACATTTCTCTACATATCTCCTAACATTTGACTATAACTTAGGCCAATAATAATGCCTATTCACATGTTCAAGTGTTTTATCCACTCCAAAGTGGCCTCCCAAGCTTCCTTGGTGTTTCTCCTTCACAATGTTCTCCCTCATTGAACACTGAGGTATACACATGAGATATCCATTAAATAATAGGCCTTCCTACAACATAAACTCATTGAAATCTACTTTAAATCCCTATTGGAAATTCACACATGCCTCATAGGCATCCTTGAAATATTTATCATCCTTGTAGAGGTCTTTCAAATCATCCATCCCTACACTTTGTAAGTGTATCTCTTGTATGGTTAAGATTCTTATACTAAGAGCATCTTCAACATTTTTTCTAACCCCTTTCTTATGCTTTATGAAAAATTTATAAGATTGCAATGATTTTACCCACTTCAAGTGCCTTTGATTAAGTTTTTCTTGTCCATTCAAGAAACTTAGAGCATGGTTATCAGTGTAGACCAAAAACTCCCTAGGTAAGAGATGGTGTCTCCATTTTTTAAGGGCTTGTACAATAGCATACAACTCCAAACCATAGGTGGAGTACATTTGTTTTTCCTCATTTAACTTCTCTGAAAAAAATGCCATAGGGTGTCCCTCTTGGCTTAACACTGCTCCAATAGCTAGCTTGCTAGCATCACACTCCACCACAAGTAATTGATTGAAATTAGGGAACCTAAGAGTAGGTATTTCTGCAATACTTTTCTTCATCATTTCATACCCTTGGTCTACTGCCATAGTCCACTTAAACTAACATTTTGTTCCCCCTTTAATGGTGTTGAGAATAGGGGAACATACATGACTGAAATTTCTTACAATTTTCCTATAATAGGAGGCCAATCCATGAAATATCTTAAGATCCCCTATGGACCTAGGTGTAGACCATTCCAATATTACCTTAACCTTATCAGGATCTATCTTCATACATCCATTAGCAACCATAAAACCAAGGTAAACTAATTTCGTTTTCAGAAACTCACACTTGTCTTAATGGATCATCAACTTTCCTTAATGTAGCCTCCTCAAGACCATCTCCAAATGCTTCATGTGCTCCTCCTTGGACCTGTTAAATATAAATTTTTTATCAAGATATACTATTACAAACTTACCAATAAAATCTACTAGCACTTCATTCATGAGCCTCATGAATGTGCTAGGTGCATTAGTTAGGCCAAAGGGCATAACTAGGTGCATTATTTAGGTCAAAGGGCATAACTATCCAAATTTATAAGCTTTCAATGATTCTACCCACTTCAAGGGAATTTGATTCATTTTTTGTTTCCCATTCAAGAAAATTAGAGCATGGTTATCAATGTAGACCACAAACTCCATAGGTAAGAGATAGTGTCTCCATTTTTTAAGGGCTTGCACCATAGCATACAACTCTAGATCATAGGTGGAGTAATTTTTTTTGGCCTCATTTAACTTATCTAAAAAGAATTCCACGGGGTATCCCTCTTGGCTTAACACTACTCCAACAACAAGCTTGCTAGCATCACAGTCCACCACAAATAATTGATTGAAATTAGGGAACCTAAGAGTAGGTAGTTCTACAATCCTTTTCTTCAGAATTTCAAACCCTTGGTCTGCTGCCACAGTCCACTTAAACTAATATTTGATTCCCCCTTTGATGGTGTTGAGAATAGGAGCACATACATGACTGAAATTTCTTACAAATTTCCTATAATAGGAGGCCAATCCATGAAATCTCCTAACATCCCCTATGGACCTAGGTGTATTCCATTCCACTATTGACTTAACCTTATCAGGGTACATCTTTATACATCCATTAGAAACCACAAAATGAAGGTAACCTAATTCATTTTTCAGAAACTCACACTTGTCTTGATTCATCATCAAATTTTCTTGATGTAGCCTCCTTAAGACCATCTCCAAATGCTTCATGTTCTCCTCCTTGGACCTACTAAATATAAAAATTTCATCAAGATATACTATTACAAAATTACCAATAAAATTAGCTAGCACTTCATTCATGAGCCTCATGAAGGTGCTAGGTGCATTAGTTAGGCCAAAGGGAATAACTAGCCACTCATAGAACCCTTCATTAGTCTTGAAGGTTGTTTTCCACTCATCACCAGGCCTAACCCTGTTTGGTGATATCCTAACTTCAAATCCACTTTTGAAAAATAACATGAACCACCCAAATTGTCCATCAGATCCTCAATTTGGGGCATTGGGAATCTACATCTTATTGTAATCTCATTTATAGCTCTGGAGTCCATACACATCCTCTATTTTCCATCTTTCTTAGGTGCAAGAATAGTAGGCACACCATAGGGGCTCAAACTCTTCCTTATCAACCCTTTTTCCAACAAAGCTTGAATCTATTTTTCTATCTCTTATTTTGACTTGGTGTCATCTTATATGCTTCTTTGTTTGGAAAATTTTCTCAAGGAATGAAGTCAATTTGATGACTCACATCCCTCATGGGTGGTAGGACACTTAGAAAACCATTATCCACTATGTCATGGTATCTTTCCAACAATTCTTGTATCTCTGGTGGCATGTTGATTTTCTCTTTGGTCTCCTCCTTTGGCTTCACTATCACTGCACAAAAGACTCCTTTCTCCTTCTTCATATCTTTTAGAAACTCCTTCCCACTCAAAACCATCACACTAGTTCCCACATGCTTCTCTTCATTAGGTTCCTGCAATGGATCCATTTGAAACTTCTTCCCTAGCTTGGTGATAACATAGTTTTTATTTTCTCCATCATGGATAGTGTTCACATCATATTTCCAAGGATGCCCTAAAAGGAGATGACATGCATCCATTAGAAATATTTCACATAGGACCTTTTCCTTATAATCTACTATTTCAAACTCTACCAAGGTTTGTTCATCTACCACTATTCGTTGACCCTTGTTCAACCATGAAACTTTATACGGTGTGGTATGAGGTATCCTTCTTAATTTCAATTTGTCCACCATGTCTGTTTATACTATATTTTCAGTGGATTTAGAGTCCACTATCACTTTTCAAATCTTCCCATGAGACCTACAATTTGTCTTAAACAAATTATTTCTTTGAGGTGGTTCTATGGTATTAGGAACTTTCAACAAAGTTCTTCTCAACATCAAATTCTCTCCATCCATTACTCGCCCTTCCTTGGAAATGGGATAAGTGGCACTTTTTGTATCATATTCTTGAACCAAATGATTCCTCCGATCTCCCATAGATGATGAGGTAGGATTTTCAGGACACCTACCCATTGTGTGACCCACTTGATTGCAGTTATAACATCTGCCAGTAAACACTGAATTCGATCTTCCTTGGGGCTGAAATCTTCGTCTTGGAGGTCCTCTTCCTCTATATCCCCCTCTCTGGAATGATCTCCTAAACTGATTGCCTCCACTGTTATCCATGGATTTATTCTCCTCTATTCTATTTGGGCTTTGTCCTCTACCAAAATTACTCCTTCCTCTGAAACCTTTTTTATTATTACCACCTCTTCCTCTTTGATGGGAGTCATTCCTGCTTCTAGCCTTGTCCTTTTCTCTCAAGGCTAACTAAAAACACTTGTGTATACTATCAGGAGCCATCATGCTAATTTCATCTTGTATCCCTTGTCTCAACCCATTGAGATACCTTTCCACCTTCTCTATTTCTTCTTCTTTCCTTCTAGCCCTTAGGCTCAGTTTGTGAAACTCCTTAGTATAGGTAGTCACTATCATCTCCTTTTTTCTCATGTTCTATAACTTTTGGTACATTTGTATCTCATAGTTAGTAGGCAAGAATTGTTCCCTCAATATGATCTTCATCCTTTCCCAAGAAATTATATTTTTCTTTCCACTGGTTACTCAATCATCCTTCATCATGTTCCACAACACCAATGCAAATCCTTGGAGTCTAGCTTTGTCATAGCTGACCCTCTTCTCCTCTGATACTTCCTTGTAATCAGACTGGTTGTCAATGGCCTCTAGTAAATCCAACAAGTCTTATCCATTTATGCTGCCACAATAATATGGTATGTGTTCCATACTATCCTTGTTAAGGGACTTAAAGGAATCCAATAATACCTTTTTTTCTTTGTCCATCTCTGGTTCTTTACATTTGTTAGATGAATCTTATGTCTAACTTTCAACATCCTCATTACTCTCATCTCCCTACTCAGTGATCTTCTTTTTACTCTTTGTCTTAGACACACTAGCCTTCTCCAAGAGGTGCTAAACCACTTCCATAATGGCATTGCTACTCATTTCCTTAGGAGGCATGTTGTCAACCTCTTGACTCTCCTCCCCTTCAGAAATACACAAACTTCAATAAATCCTAGCTCTGATACCACTCTGATGTAGAGGGTTTAAGACTCTAGAGATTTCTTTCCTCAATATGCTTCTTTCTCTCCCCTAACCATCCAATTCTTACCTCCATTTGAATTCTTCTCCAATTAGGATCTCCAAGGCCCTCCCTACCAACTTCTTCTCCAAGGTATAGTTGATCTATTTGAAGATTTCAAAGTTTCTAGGCTTAACTAGTCCAACTAGCTCCTTAATTACCTAGACTTCCTCACTATATTTCCTTCTAGAACCCCAAACCCATAGCTTAGGATCTTCCCACACATCCCATAGACTCTTTTCTATGTCCTTTTGCCATTAAAATTCATTCTGAACCCTTCCCCACACTTCTAGATACCTTACAAATCTAATTGGTATCAAATTCACTAGGAGGCCTAATTGTCCCATTTTCTAGTAGGTCAAAATTCACTATTTTGGACTAATGCTTCTAAAACTACCAAAAAACCCCATAGAAGACAATGAAAATATTCAAGGTGTCTATCAACTCTATTAGATTGAAAAATCTTGGCTCTTGGATTCACTCACAGCCCTAGTTTCTATCAGGCCCTAGTTTTCAGCCTATTAATTAGGCCTTTGGACCAGTCTTGATAAATTGTCACTTAATTGATCTCAAAAATTCATTTCACCTCCTCCCACATTTTTATCCCTTAAGGAGACTCCTTAGGGCTTCTAAAAATGTCACTAAGTCTTTCCTCCAAGATCATGGGTTCTCAAACCAACTCCTTCTTCACCTTATCCAGGCTCACCTGCATTCAACAGTCAGCCATAGGGCTTCTGATTTGGTCTAGGAAATCCATTTCAACCTCCAAAATTAAAGAATAAACCCTATTTATAGACTCTAACCCTACTTCCCCCATGTTTTTAGTCGATTCCATTAGTGGGTTCTTAGG
Organism: Thuja plicata; assembly: GCA_018584345.1. NCBI lineage: Eukaryota > Viridiplantae > Streptophyta > Pinopsida > Cupressales > Cupressaceae > Thuja > Thuja plicata. The sequence continues at coordinate 334,843 of MU223734.1, forward strand.
TTAGAGCCATTTCTAAATCTGCAACACTGGGAATCTCACACGCAGAGCAATGACCTTAATTATTACACAACTCTACACTACAATAACTTCAAAGAAAAATAAGATATGGAAATGAAAGCTATTTTGAATATCTACGCCCCATGGGGTCCGATCTCCTTTGCCAATCTATAGAGGATTGAGAAAGCTCTATGTTTCACAAGAATACAGTCAAAACCATCCATACAAGAGTTCACCAATTTAGTCTTGCAATCCAAAATTTTATTAACCTCCCCAAATCATAGAATCCATGCTCATATACTAAGCATGGGTAGTTAAAACTGCTCCAACTTGATTTTGTAACTTCTTGTGAAGAAGTTGCAAAAGTTGCTTGAGGAACTTTTACATTTTGAGAAAGTTGACTTCTTTTGTCAACTCGATGGTCATGATTGACCTCTATGACTTTGATTAGAACATTTGGGGTCCTAAAAACACCAACCCAAATTACATCAAAATATCAACTTTTCCCTATTTTAGGCAAAAATTACCCTAAATCACCTAATGAGCACTATTGGCTCTTACAAACATGAAGGTGAACAACATTGCATTTAACCTATTGGATCTTATTGCAATCCACACAATAACTCTTAAATCAACCCTAAAACACACCAACACATCAAAAATGGAGGTGTCCTACACCAATTTCCCCAGACATGGGAGGGACTAGTGTGACACTCAGCCTGATCCTAGTGATTATGTAGATCATAGATGTAGGGGTACCTGCAACATTGGGTACACTGATTCTTGCAAAGATCTACCAAGATCTCTACCAGATAGTTTATCATGGTGGGGGAGGTCATGGGAGGCGTATCAGATGTACCACCCTACTCCAGGTGTGGGCATGGGAGCACATTGTCATCCTTAGACCAATTGGGAGGAGCACACGACAAGTAGAGAATCATATAGTGTATAGCTAGGGGAGCCATTGACATATAATGATATGGATAATATAGACTAATATAGGGTGACTATCGATGAGATCTGAGATGCGATCACATGGAGGTCATACTGATGGAAGTGTTCCAAGGTGTGCTTGCACAAAATCCACTAGGTATCCCCTTATCCTAGTCTTCTTAGGATGCTAAACTCAACACTAGGATCTCCCAAGTATTTGGTCCAATGTCCTTTGAACTCACTAACTCAACACAGTGAGTTATGCTTTTTGTGCTTCACTTTGAAAGACAACTATCACTAGTTTTGTCACAATGCTTCACTCTTGCTTGAAGGATTCTAGGCATAAATCCTCCATCCCAACTTCACCAATCATACAAGGGTCATTTCCACCATTTGAAAACTCATTCTACATCCTTTTCACTCCAATAGAATAAGTCTACAATCCCAATTTAATCAAGTTCCAAATTTATTCCGCATAGGACCCTATTGGACCTAATTGACCAATTAGTTCTGTCTAGAGGGTTTTTCTAGATTTATTCCCAATTATTAGAAACAAACCCAAAAAATAAACTAGGATCTTGATACCCTTTTGGAAGACCTAAAATATTTTCAAGCTCTAGGGTTCCCAAGTCATCCGTACACCAGTGTCCTAAAATGTAGGGCTAGTAGGGCTTTTTGGGTTCCTAAAATGCAGTTGACTGATTTCTATCTAGAAATCTATCCAAATAGATTGTTAAATTTCTTATATCTCAATTATGAATCTATAGGACCCTAATGAATTTGAAACTACACTTGGTTCAGACCTTTCACACACACCCTTGCTTCTGCATTCAACTTTCTCTCTTCCATACACCTAACCCGACAGTCATAGCTCACCTATGACATGGCTTCAAAAATATCAAATAACTTCTCCAAGATTCCTAATTGAATATTGAAACTTTATAAAGCCTCCCCTAACATATTCATCCACCTTTTGTAGTTTCCCACGCTTGGATTCTATGGGGGAGCCATGAAACCAAAATCTACCTAAACTGGACCAGTAACCCCTCTAAATCCTAAAAAATTTCCTAAGACTATCAAATCAACTCTAAATTACTTTCTCACTGAATGAAAATTTCTTCTATATACTTCTATTTCATAGATCCAACACTATATTTAACCTTTCAATCCATTAACACACCATTAACATAAAAACAAGTTGAGTGTACTATCAAACCAGAACACAATACCTTCATTCACTTCAAAAACTTTCTTACAATATCCTCTACCTTAGGGAATGAGCCATACGGTATCTTAAGATTCCTCTCCCATGTTTTTAGGCCTTTAGTATTGATTTCCCACTCCTAGAATGAAGGGAATCCAAAGTTGTCTAGTTGCATGCAATATTTGCAAAAAGTTGCAAATGTTGTCATGACAACTTTTGAGCATCTTTTGCATTTACGATGCCAACTAAATTTTAGGACCTCTAACCCATATAACTTGATGGATTAACAACATTAAAGAATCTTTAGGAATCTTTCACACTTGGCTTAGTTCTAGGACATATTTAGGCCACATTTCCCATTTTAGGCCTATTGATGCAAAGTGGGCAACTAGAAGCTTGCAATGGTCTTCCTGATAGGGCAAGATACCCTAGATCACTAACTTGAGCGAGAGACAAAGGCTTGAAACTTATCAAAAGTGTAGGAAAAGGACTTTATTAATGTTCTCACAGCCCCAAAACCCCAAGCGTGACCTAATCACTAGGTTTTATCAATCCTTCAATACCAACTGCCTAGGTTGGTCTCATAAGCCAAATGACCCTAAATCACAAGAATACCCCAAAAGTGACATGTAGGAAAATGGGTGACCTATTCTTGTAGGTATGGTCTATTTAGGTCCCTAATACTTAGTTCCAATGGTTCTTTCACTTAAAGAAAACCCAGACACCATGGTTGCTTCACAAACCTATGTTTTACTTGTAGCCTTTTTCAGACGGAGTTTTGATCTCATTTGAGATTTCTCCACACAAATAATAGAAATGATCATGGATTTAGATATTCTTTATGAAAAAATACTTTGGACTAAATCCTTACAAGTTGGAATTGAAAATAAGGCAGGATGGTGAACCAAACTTCTCTACCAATTAGTCCTAATTAGGCCTCCAATTACACTACAAGTACCATGTAGATACATACAATGCACAAAATAACTATTGGAACATGTGAGGGAATGCATAAATGTCTTCTCCTCTGACTTAGAGCCTCTGATCAATCCCAAGACAAAAGATATGTCTGTTCTCCTAAATCAGGATTGGTGCATACATATGAATATACACCTAGGGCATCAATTCTTTCCCACTTCCCTAAAAATTGAGAACCCTATCTTGTAGTATATTGAAAATAATCCTAATAAAATCCTTTCCACCAAGAGGAATCAAATTCCCATGGTGAAAAGTGAAGATACACTTAATTCTTCTAGAAACCCTGAATTAGGGCCTATAATATAGGCATTGAGTTTGTAAAATCTACAACTTACAAAATATGATCGATCAAAGCATGAGACCAAAACCAAAAGGAAGAATATTCAAACCAAAATCCCTTTGTTTTAGACACCCATGCTCCTATGGTGATACATGTCCGTACATGATGACTGAATGCTTCATAATGCAAGAAAATGGTTATTTTTATTGATTTCAAAAATAATTATTACATGATCAGCCTACCACCCACATGAAAATGCTATTGTAGGCACTCCCAATGGTTACAAACCAATTTTTAACCAACTTGACCATTTGGGAGTTGGTTTTTGAAAAGTTGTTAAGTTTACTCAAAAGTTGCTTGACAAGTTTTGAGCAACTTTTACATTTTATGCATTTTGCAAATCTAGTGACCAAATTTGGTCAAGGTGTTATTGACATGATCCCTAGTGGATCCAAACACTAAAAACTCAAAAAAAACCTATTTCTAGGGCTTGGAATCATAATTGACTCATAGTGACCCAAAGGCTCATATTGTGCCAATCTTGGTACTATGGTCTTACATGGTGATCCAATGACTAACACTAGTGTTTAAGTTTGTAGAGGCCTCTTAGGACCTTGAATGAACCCCTAGGGTCCATATGAGCATGTGGTTTAGTTTGGGTGCTCCTGCATCATACTCCCCATGAGATGAGAACTCAAGTTCACACTTGAGGGTAACTGTTCCAACGAAGTTCCATGCTACTTGATTTGGTCCTCAGTCATCCAAGTAGCATCTATGGAAGGAAGACCTTTCCATTTAACTAAGTACTACATGTACTTGTTCTTTCTGGTCTACTTCAAGACTTTGGTTTCCAAAATGGAATCCAATTCCACTGGCTTTCTTTGTGGGAGATTGGTGACATAGTTTTCCTCATTCAAACTTGTTTGTGTGTTGTGATCATTTGGTTAATTTGTTGTAACCTTGTATGGGGTGAGGTCTGCAACATTGAATATTGGAGGAATTTGCAAGGTGGGAGGAAGAGAGATCTCATATGCATTCTCACCCATTTTGTTAAGGATATTGCATGGTCCAACTTTTTTCATATGAAGTTTGGAATATCTACCCTTAGGTAGTCTCTCTTTCCTCAAGAATACCCATACCTTGTCTCCAAATTTGAAGTGAATTTCCCTTCTTATTTTGTCAGCATGTTCCTTGTATTTCAAAGTTGATTGTTGTAGTGTTTCTTTCACCTCATTCTGCACCTTTGTGATAAGTTATTCTAGTTCTTGTCCTTGAGAACTGATTCTAAAATCAGATGGGAGTTCTACGAGATCCAATGGTCCTTTGGGGTGAAGGCCATATACTTCTTGGAAGGCAGTCTTTCCTGTTGACCTATTCATAGAACCATTGAAATCAAACTCTGCTTGGGGAAAGATTACATCCCAACTCTGTGCATAATTTTTGGTTAGGCATCTTAGGAGATTACCTAAGGATCTATTGACCACCTCAGTCTTCCCATCCATTTATGGATGATAGGCCGAACTGTAGGTTAGATTAGTGCCAAGTTTCTTGAAGAGTGTTCTCCAAAAATGGCCTTGAAACTTCACATCCCTGTCAGATACAATTGTTTGAGGCAAACCATGGATCCTAACTACCTCTCTAAAGAAAACATGTGCAATATGAGAAGCATCATTAGTTCTTTTACATGGTACAAAATGGACCATTTTATGGAACCTATCCTCTATCACAAAAACACTATCAAAACCTTGCTTTGTTTTAGGCAATCCCATGACAAAATCCATTGAGATTGATTCCCAAGTTCTAGAGGGAATTGGTAGGGTTTGATATAACCCTTGATTTGTTGACACATCTTTTTCTTGCTGATAGATGGTGCAGGTTTCGATAAACTTCTTGACGTCATTGTTCATTCTTGGCCAAAAATAACTTCTTTTCACCATGGTTGCAGTCTTATCAATGCCAAAGTGTCCTCCTAGTCCACCACAGTGCTTCTCCCTTATTATATTTTCCCTCATTGAGAATTTGGGAATGCAGAGTTGAGGTCCTTTGAATAGGAGTCCATTCTAAATCAAATATTTAGAAAAATCAATGTGGTATCTACCAACCATGTTTGTGCAAACTTGATAAATTTCTTCAAAAATCAGGATCATTAGGGTATAGGTGTTTAAGGGAATCAATTCCCACACTTTGGAGTTGGATCTCATCCACCAGACCAACCCTCCTACTAAGTGCATCAACAATTTTTTTTTCTACACCCTTCTTCTGTTTGATGTTGAAGGTGTAGGCCTGCAACTATTCTACCCATTTTAGATGTTTGACAGAGAGTTTCTCTTGTGAATTGAGAAAACTTAATGCATGATTGTCTGTGTATATTACAAACTCTTTAGGAATTAGGTAGTTTCTCCATTTCTTGAGGGCTTGGACCATGGCATAGAGTTCCAAGTCATAGGTTGAGTACTTCCTTTTAGCCTCATTTAATGTCTCTAAGAAGAAGGCAACTAGTTTACCTTCTTGGCTTAGGACTGCCCCTTTGGCCAAGTTACTTGCATATGTCTCCATTGTGAAGACCTTGTTGAAATCATGAAGAACCAAGATAGGATACTGAGAGACTCTATTCTTCAAGTGTTGGAATGCATCATTTTCTTCTTTTGTCCAAGCAAACTTGTTCTGTCTGCCTCCTTTAATGGTGTCAAGTATTGGTGAACATAGATGACTGAAGTTTTTAACAAATTTTCTATATAAGGTAGCCAATCCACGGAATCTCTTTACATCTCCTTTGTTCTTGGGTGGAGGCCAGTTAACTATGGCTGCAAATTTTTCTAGATCCATTTTGAGAGTTCCTTGTGAAATCACAAATCCTAGGAACACAAGTTCCTTCTTCATAAACATGCAATTTTCTAAATTGATCACCAATTTGTGTTGATGAAGTCTTCTTAGTACCAGTTCCACATGATTAAGGTGTTCTTCCTTGCTATGATTTAATATTAGTATGTCATCAAGGTAAATAAAAAAAAATTTGCCAATGAAATCAATGAATGTCTCATTCATAAGTCTCATAAAATTACTAGGGTCATTTCTTAGCCCAAAAGGCATTACTAACCATTCAAACAAACCTTTAGTAGTCTTGAATGTTGTCTTCCATTCATCTCCTAGTTTGATCCTTATCTAATGGTATCCAGACTTTAAGTCTATCTTAGTGAAATCACATGCACCTCCTAGTTGATCTAGTAGATCCTCAATTCATGGCATGGGGAACCTATATCTTATAGTGATCTTGTTTAGGGCCCTATTGTTATTGCACAATATCCATTTTCCATCCTTTTTGGTTGCCAAAATTGAAGGGACAACATAAGGTCTGAGACTATTTTGGATGAGTCCCTTCTCTAGAAATTCATTCACTTTCCTTGCTATCTCAACATGCTGCACTGGAGTCATCTTGTAGGGGGCTTTATAAGGCAAGGAGGAGCCAGGGATTAAGTCAATTTGGTGACTGATGTCTCTCAATAGAGGGAGGGTTGTGGGCAGATCACTAACAGTGACAACACTGTACTTTTTAAGCAATTCTTTAGTTTCATTTGGTATAGGGTCATCCTTACTAGATCTAACATTATCCTTAGGTTTGGATATTAAGAAATATGCTTTAGTTTCAAACTCACTCAACACTTTAAGAATTTCTTTTCCTCCCATGGTTATGATAGTAGACTCCTCTATATTAATGTCAGGTAGGGGCTTCATAGTGAATGTTTTCCCATCTCTAGTGATGGAATAGGTATTTTTCTTACAGTGGTGGGTAGCACCAACATCATACTACCAGGGCCTGCCTAAGAGGATGTGGGAGGAATCCATCTCAACCACATCACAAAGAACTTTATCCTTGAAATCTGAGATTGAAAACTCTACCCAAGCGTGTTCACTGACTAAGGTTTGCTGGCCTTTTGTAAGCCAAGACACATCATAAGGAAAAGGATGAGGTTTCTTAGGGAGGTTTAACTTTTGTACCATTTCATAAGAAACACAATGTTCAGTGGAGCCAGAATCAATAAGTAATTGACATACCTTTCCATTGCATTTGATCTTTTTTGAAAGAGGTTCTTTCTTTGTGGAGGCTCCTGACTTTGTGGCACTTGGAGGAAGACTTGCCTCATCATCAAGAATTGTCCTTCTTCTAGTTCTAAGTCCATTTGGTTTGAATTCTCTTCATGCTTGTCCTCTTGGATGATTTGTGCTCTCCTTTCTCCACCATTGTTATTGTTCCTCTTTTCAGGGCACTTGCCTACATGATGTCCCATTTGGTTGAAATAGTAGCACCTCAATGGTCCATTTCCTCTACCACTATTTTTCCTTCCCCTATTGAAGGTTCTTCTCAATTTATAGTTACCTCTAGAGTTTGTATCACTATTTTCTTTAACTCCTTATTCAGGGGTCCTGCTGCTGCTACTACTATATTGCCCTCTATTCCAAGAGGTTCCTCTACCCCTAAAGTTCTTCCCACTGTCATTACTCTTTCCCTTTCCAAAGTCCCACTTTCTTTTCCACTTTTCCTCTACCTTGAGTTCCATTTGATAGCACTTGTTCACTATGGTAGGGCAGTTTAGGGTTAGTTCCTCTTGAATGGATACTTTCAGACCATTCATATATCTTGCCAATTTTTCTTCTTCATCTTCTACCACATTTGTCTTCATATATAATTTTAGGAACTCCTCAGTATATAGGCCTACATCCATATCCTTTTTCTTTAGACTTTGCTTCCTCCTATGGAGTTGAACCCCATAGTCGTTAGGCACATAGGTCTCCTTGACCAATGCAACCATTTGATTCCATGAAGAGATCATGCTCTTTCCATTATTTACCCTCTTTGTTTGGATGAAGTTCCACCAAGATAGGGCTGCTCCCTTCAACTTGGATCTTTCCATCTTCACCCTCTACTCCTCAGGGATGTCCTCACACTCAAAAAAAATTGTTAGGGCCTCTATCCAATCCAAGGCCAAGTCTACATTAATATTTCCATTAAAAGTTGGAAAATCCAACTTCTCATCCATGGTTCTTCTCCCCATAGACTTCAAGGCATCTATGAAAGGTCTCTGGTCTATAGGAATGTTAACATCATGATCAGGGTTGTCACTCTCTGACTCACTCCCTTCTTCACCACCAAAAGTGCCTCCTTTACCCTTCTCCACCTTGTTTTCCAACTATTGGATCCTTCTTGTTAAGGCTGCATTTTCTATCCTCTATTCTTTCACCATCTTTGCAAGTTCAACATTTATAACCTTTAAAGGCATCTCCTCATCCTCAGGAGCAGACATAGCTCTCATACCACTTGATGCAAAGTGGGAAACTAGAAGCTTGTAATTGTCTTCTTGATAGGGAAAGATACCCTAGATCACTAAATTCTATTTCACAGATCCAACACTAGATTTAACCTTTCAATCCATTAACACACCATTAACATAAAAACAAGTTGAGTGTACTCTCAAACCAAAATACAATGCCTTCATTAACTTCAAAAACTTTATTACAATATCCCCTACCTTAGGAAATGAGCCATACAGTATCTTAAGATGCCTCTAACATTTTTTTAGGCCTTTAGTATTGATTTCCCACTCCTAGAATGAAGGGAATCCAAATTTGTCGAGTTGCATGCAACATTTGCAAAAAGTTGCAAATGTTGTCATGACAACTTTTGAGCATCTTTTGCATTTACGATGCCAACTAAATTTTAGGACCTCTAACCCATATAACTTGATGGATTAACAAAATTAAGGTGTTTTTAGGAATATTTCACACTTTTATTAGGTCTAGGATATATTTAGGCCACATTTCCCATTTTAGGCCTATTGATGCAAAGTGGGCAACTGGAAGCTTGCAATGGTCTTCTTGATAGGGCAAGATACCCTAGATCACTAACTTGAGAGAGAGCCAAAGGCTTGACACTTATCACAAGTGTAGGAAAATGACTTTATTAAGGTTCTCACAACCCCAAAACCCCAAGTTTGACCTAATCACTAAGTCTTATCAATCCTTCAACACCAACTGCCTAGGTTGGTCTCATAAGCCAAATGACCCTAAATCACAAGAATACCCCCAAAGTGACATGTAGGACCAGGGGTGACCTATGCTTATAGGTATGGTCTATTTAGGTCCCTAATACTTAGTTCCAATTGTTCTTTCACTTAAAGACAACCCACACACCATGGTTCCTTCACAAACCTATGTTTTGCTTGTAGCCTTTTTCAGAGGGAGTTTTGATCTCATCTGATATTTCTCCACACAACTACTAAAACTGATCAAGGATTTGGATACCCTTTATGAAAAAAAACTTTGGACTAAATCCTTACAACTTGGAATTGAAAATAAGGTAGGATGGTGAACCAAATTGCTCTACTGATTAGTCCTAATTAGGCCTCCAATTACACTAAAAGTACCATGTAGATACATCCAATGCACAAAATCACTATTGGAACATGTGAGGGAATGCATAAATGTCTTCTCTTCTAACTTAGAGCCTTTGATCAATCCCAAGACAAAAGATATAACTGCTCTCCTAAATCAGGATTGGTGCATACATATGAATATACACCTAGGGCATCAATTATTTCCCACTTCCCTACAACTTGAGAACCCTATCTTTAATTATATTGAAAATAATCCTAAGAACATCCTTTCCACCAAGGGGTGTCAGATTCCCATTTTGGAAAGTGAAGATACACTTAATTCTTCTAGAAACCCTGAATTAGGGCCTATCATCTAGGCAGTGAGTTTTTAAAATCTACAACGTAGAAACTATGATCAATCAAAGAATGAGACCAAAACCAAAAGGAATAATATTCAAGCCACAATCCCTTTGTGTTAGACTCCCATGCTCCTTAGGCTGTACCTGTCTGTACATGATGACTGAATGCTTCAAAATGTAAGAAAATGGTTATTTTTATTGATTTCAAAAATAATTATTACATGATCAGCCTACCACCCACCTGAAAAGGATATTGTAGGCACTCCCAATGGTTACAAACCAAGTTTTAAACAACTTGACCATTTGAGAGTTTTTTTTTTTAAAGTTGTTAAGTTTACTCAAAAGTTGCTTGACAACTTTTGAGCAACTTTTACATTTTATGCATTTTTGCAAATCTAGTGACCAAATTTGGTCAAGGTGTTATTGAAATGATACCTAGTGGATCCAAACACTAAAAACTCAAAAATAACCTATTTCTAGGGCTTGGAATCATAATTGACTCATAGTGACCCAAGGGCTCATATTGTGCCAATCTTGGTACTATGGTCTTATATGGTGATCCAATGACTAACCATAGTGTTTAAATTTTTAGAGGCCTCTTAGGACCTTGAATGAGCCCCTAGGATCCATAGGAGCATGTGGTTTAGTTTGGGTGCTCCTGCACCACCTATCCTAAGGATTAACAACTTAGAAATCAAACTAACCTAAACAAGATTGGATTTAGTACTAACTACTAATCCATATAGTCACACATATTGCAAGACCTTCTAAGGTCAAAAGTAAAATCAATGACTTGGGTAGAGTCAGTTACCAGATAAAATTGACTTAGCATTGGGAGTTTGCCTACGTTCTCATGCACCATCTTCCCCAAATAAAAAGACTTCAATCCACCCTTGGATTCAGTAAACTAGGATCAATGACCAACTTTTTGAACTCTATCTCCTTTACCCAAGCTACATCTACATCCATTTTTCCATGCCATTTCTCCAAGTGTTATTTGTATTCCTTCTTTCTTGTCTTCTTGTAGAATTTGGAATCCATTATTTTTTCTGCCTTCTTTATTGGTAACGATGGAAAGTTGAGTTCCTCCAGCTCCTGTATGAATTCAATAAAATTTTGATCTTGATCTGGGATTGGGCCTTTGTACAAAACTAAGTCTACTACATTAAACAATAGAGATAGACCCATATCCTATGGAAGCTCCACCTTGTATGCATTTGTGCCATATTTGTCTAGTATAGTACATGGGCCAATTCTTCTAATTTGTAGTTTATGTGGCACTCCTTTTTTCAACCTTGCCTTGTTGAAGTGTACCATCACCAAATCCCCAATTTTGATTTGGACATCTCTTTTCCTCTCATCCACTTTTCTCTTTACTTTCTCTATATTTTCAATGAGTGTCTTCATCACTGTTTCATGGAGTTCTTGTATAGAATGTGCAAATGCATCCACATAGCCACTTCCCTTGGCTCCTTTCTTCAGATCTCTAAGCTCAGATATGCCTCCTGGATGAAGGCCATAGAATATATAATAATGACTCTTACCAATAGTCCTATTCATTGTGTCATTATAAGAATACTCTGCTTGTCAAATGAGTTGGTCCAAAAATTGACCGTACTCCTTAGTTAAGAATCTTAGGAGGTTACCAAGACACCTATTGTCTACCCTTGTTTGGCCATTAGTCTAAGGATGGTATGTAGATCCAAAATACAAGTTAGTTCCTAGCTTCTGCCATAGAGTATTCAAAAAATGACTCGTAAACTTTATGTCTCTGTTTGAAACTATACTCAATGGAAAATCATGTATTCTGACTACCACCTTAAAGAATAGGTGGTCTATCTGACTGGCATCATGGACTATCTTGTAGGGTATAAAGTATGCCATCTTATGAAATCTATCCACAACAACATAAATGCTATCCATTCCATGTTTTGTCTTGGACAATCCCACTACAAAATCTATGCTCAAACATTCCCATGGTCTGGCTGGAATGGGAAGAGGGTGGTATAGGCCCGCATTTAAAGATATACCTTTTTTCATTTTGACAAATAACACATTTTTCTACATATTTCTTAACATGCAAATTCATCTTGGGCCAAAAATAAAACCTTTGAACTAATTCTTGGGTCTTATTGATATGAAAGTGTCCACTAAGTGCACCATTGTGCTTCTCTTGAATCAAATTTTGTCTTATGGACCCTCTAGGGACACACAATTGAATTCTTTTAAACAAAATATCACTTTGAAAACTATATTTAGAGAATTGACTATGAAAGTGGTTCTTGTATTCTTGACATACCGTATAGATGTTTGCAAAATATCCTTCTTCTACATATAGATCTTTGAAGCTTTCTATTTCCATGCTCTACAAGTGTATCTCTTGTATTGTCAGGGCTCTTCTACTTAAGGCATCTACTACCTTATTATGCACTCCCTTATTGTGCTTGATGTTGAAGGTGTATTCTAGAAGGTATTCAACCCACTTCATATGCTTGTGGCTGAGCTTATCTTGTGAGTTTAAGAAACTCGGTGCTTGGTTGTATGAAAAGACTACAAACTCATTTAGAAAAAAATAGTGCCTCCACTTCCTCAAAGCTTGGACTAGAGCATACATCTCTAGGTCATTAGAAGAGTATTTCTTCTTTTCTTAACTTAGTTTCACAGAGTAAAAGTCCACTGGTCTTCCCTCTTGACTCAAGACTACACCAGTGGCTACATTTCTGGCATCACAGTCCACTATGAATCACTTCTAAAAGCTTGGAAAAATCAAGATTGGTTGGGAGAAATCTTCTTCTTTAAAAACTCAAAACCATGGTTATCTTTTTCATTCCATACAAATTTAGTTTTCATCCCACCCTTGATATTATCAAGCATAGGAGCACAAATTGCATTGAATTTCTTTATAAACTTTCTATAGTACTATGCTAAGACATGAAAACTTCTTAGCTCAGTGGTTGTCCTTGGAGTAGGCCTGTTGATGCTGGCTTCCACCTTTCTAGGATCCATTTTCAGATTGCCTTGAGATGGTAAAAACCCAAGGTACACTAGCTCTTCTTTCATGAATTCACATTTCTCCAAGTTGATCATCAACTTCTATTCATGCAGCTTCTTGAAGACTATTTGGAGATGTCTAAGGTGTTCTTCTCTTGTCCTGCTATAGATGAGTATATCATCCAACTAGACTACCACAAATTTGCCTATTTAGTCTTTTAGGACTTCATTCATGAGTCTCATGAATGCGGATGGGGCATTGGATAACCCAAATGGCATGAAACACCACTCATATAGTCCTTCTATGGTCATCAAGGTTGTTTTCCATTCATCTCCCTCATTGACTCTTATTTGGTGGTATCCACTCTTCAAATCAATCTTTGTGAAAAACTTGACTTCACCTATATAGTCCATTAGTTCTTCTATCCTAGGGATAGGGAGCCTATACCTAATGGTTTTTTTTTTTTACTTCTCTAGAGTTAGTAAATAGCCTCCATGTTCCTCCTTTTTTAGGGGCTAATAAAGTGGGTATGACACAAGGGCTAATACTTCTCCTAATTAGACCTTGGTATAGGAGTTCTTGAATCATTCTAGCTATTTCCTAATTTTGTTGAGGATTCATTTTATCTGTAGCCTTATTAGGAAGGGTAGTTCTTGGAATTAAGTCTATTTGGTGGCTTAAAGTCCTCTTAGGGGGTAGGGATGATTTTTTTCCATCACTAACAATACCTTCATACTCTTGCAACATCTCCTGCACTTCCTTTGTAAATTTTGTCTTCTTGACTCTTTTGTTTGCAATTTCTTCTTTTGGTTTCAACATAAGTGCAAAACCAACTCCTTCTCCTTCTTCTAAGGCTTCTAAGAACTCTTTCTCACTAACCATGAGAACATTGGTGCTAGATGATTTCATTTCTCCATCCTCCAATAGTGAGTGTATTTTGAATGTCACGTTGTCTTTCTTGAAAGAATATGAATTCTTTGCTCCATCATGCATGGCCTGTCGGTCAAATTTCCATGGTCTACCTAGGAGTAGGTAACATGCATACATAGGTAGCACATCACACAATACTTTTTTCCTTATACTTTCCAATTGAAAACTCCACCCAAGCTTATTCATTGACAAGGACATGTTGTCCTTTGTTTAGCCAGGTGAATTTATAAGGATTGGTGTGGGGTATCCTTTTCATTTTCAGCTTTCTGACTGCCTCCTCTAACACTATGTTGTCTATAGACCCTGAGTCTATGATTAATCTACACACTTTCCCCATCATTTTTCATTTCACTATGAATAGTGATATCCTTTGACTGGGCTCTTCTTTCACTAGTTCCTTAATCAAAGTTCTTCTCATCATTAAATTCTCATCTTCCTCTAACTCTAAGGGAACCTTAAGGTGTTTATTTCCACCACTAGCCTCTTCTTGGACATAATTAACCCTTTTATCACCTCCTTGAGAAGTAGAAACCTTATCTAGACATTTGTATGTAGGATGTCCCATCTGGTTGAAGTGGTAACACTTTATGTTAGCAACGTAGTCACCCTACCTTGGTTATTGTTTCTTCCTGTGCTACTAGAGATCCTTCCTCTATTTGAACTCCCTTTTTTAGAGTTTCCTTCTTGTTTTTTAAATAATTTAGTCTCTCCTTGTCTCTTTGGTTTTGAACTCCTTCCACCATATCCACCTCTGTCTCCTCTAGTGTCTCTTCCTTTATCTCTTCCTCTAGTAGTGCTAGAGTCTTGTTTCATTCTCAGCTTCTCTTCAACTTTTATAGTAATTTGGTTGCACTTTTGAATGGTTTCTAGAGTCAAAAAACTCATCACATCTTGTATGGCCCACTTAAGGCCATTAACGTACCTTTATACCTTAACCTTCTCATCCTCTACAACTCTAGATCTCATGCAAAGTCTATGAAACTCTTCAATATACGAGTTTACATCTAGGTCCTTCTATCTTTATCCTTGTCTTCTTTTATGGAGTTGGATTTCAGAATCCTTAGGGATATAAGCATCTCTGATTTTTGCAACAATGGCTCTCCATGTGGCAATGTGCTTCTTTCCTTCCTTATCCCTCTCATCTTGGATTAATTTCCACCAAGTGAGTGCAAACCTCTTAGTCTTTCCTTAGCAACTTTCACCTTTTGAGCCTCAGTGATGCCATCACACTCAAAATGGTTTTCTAGTCCTTCCATCTAGTCTACGACTATCTATGGTTCCATCTTTCTAGTAAAGATAGGAAATCCTTCCAGTTCTTTACCACTCATAGCCTTTAAATATTTTAAGAATGGATCCTCATTAAGGATAGGGTAAGATGTTAGAATAGTCCCAAAGGATAACTGAGAGGGGGGGGGGGGGGGAATTAGTTATCAGCTANGGGGGGGGGGGGGTGAATTAGTTATCAGCTAATTTAATTATTTTCTCTTATTAATTCCAAAATACCATAAAGTAAATGCACATACAGATAATACAATAGACAACACCACAATTTGATTATGGGGAAACCAAATGGTAAAAACCCCAGTGGGAATTAGCACCCACAATGAACTATACTTGTTTATAATAATCCCTATTAGAAGATCTTGCAACCCTATTAGAAGTTTTTCTTTACATTTCAATAAGTATAGTGACCTAGTTAAGGGTTTGACCCTGTTAGGAGTCTTTTACAAATAACCCTATTAAGGGTGAGGAATCACTGTCCAAAATCTCACTGCTTCAATGGTGAAGGCTACAACCTTCTGTAGAATAGATATGCACTACATTTGATGATGAACTATAGAGTAGACCTACTATCTTGATTAGTTCCAATGTATTCTAATCTTTCACTGCTTCTTCACATAGATCCTTGATGAATGAAACACAACTGATATTCTGCTTTGTACTTTTTCTATCTCTTTTCTTATCATTCACACTTAGCATTCACAAATGAACTACTATAAGTATCTTCCTCAAAGTATAAGGTCACAAAAACTATGGGAAACACTTCACCAACATCCTTATCAGCTTAACTAAGCATGCAAGCAAGATTAAAACTATGCAACACAAACTAAACAGATGCGATGCTTCACTAAGTCGGCTCCACCAAATTATCTCAAACAACATGATCCTAATGAAACATGACAATAAATTTTAACCAAACATGATTATCTCACAACTAATCATGAATATACACATGCATATCCTGAAGATAGGTGCAACTCAAGAAAAATGGTAAATACGTCAGCTCTAAGAAGATACTCTCCAGAAACTGTAACTGCCAATGACAGATTAACACAACTTAACTGAAACATCAAATCTAATCCTGTGTGTATGAACAAAGAATCAACAATAGGTCTACAACATGAATATAATCACACAAGGGTTAATATCATCATTCTGATAAGTACATATAGAACACTGTTGTATATTAGATGTTGTCATTAATGAAAAACATACAATCAACTAGCTTCCAGAAGTAAATCTCCAACAATCTCCCCCTTTGACATTGATGGCAACATATGATATTAAAAATATCTTCAGCACATGGTGTCCTCTTTCTTTTTACAATCTTCTCAATATCCTCATCAAAGATTCCTCTACACTGCTATAACTCCTCTGTCTATGTTTTTAAGTTACATGATTATATACTCCCCCAGAGTATATGCTCCCCCTTACTATATACTCCATATACTCCCCCAAAGTATATGCTCCCCCTTACTATATGCTCCCCCTTTGACATCAATGGCAAAGGGCACCATAAACAATTAGGCATAGGTACTGCTCCAGGAATAGAGTAGTCAACCATTCATTAGTCACCATGGACTAATGTAATTGTTGCTTTATGTAATCAGACTCACGAAAGGGAATTAATCCCAACTTCTCCCTGAGATACTCAAAAGTATCTTTTGATAAAGGCTTTGTGAAAATATCTGCCAACTGTTCTTTAGTGCTCACATAGTCAAATTTTACTTCTTTGTTTACAACTTTTTCTCTAAGAAAATGGTATTTGATCTCAATGTGTTTTGTTTTTGCGTGCATCAAAGGGTTATTGGACATGTTGATAGTACTAGTGTTATCACAGTGAATAACAATAGAATAATAACCCTGAATACCAAAATATTTAACCATCTTCTTGATTCAAACCATTGTCAAACAATTCAATGCTGCTACAATATATTCATCTCCTGCTATTGACTGAGAGATACAATTTTGCTTCTTGCTTATCCAAGAAACCAACCTATCTCAAATAAATACTGCTCCTCCTGAAGTACTCTTCCTATCATCAATACAACCTGCCCAATTTGCATCTATATATATATGAAATTGTACATTAACTGATTTAGGATACCATAAGCCATAGTCTATAGCTCCCTTTCGATATCTGAATATTCTCTTTATTTCCCTTGGGTGATTCTGCTTGGGTTCAGCTGAAAATCTACCAACAATGACAACTTCATTAGATATGTCTAGTCTAGATTGAGTAAGATATATAAGCTTTCCAATCATAGACTTGTACAATGTCTTGTCAACTATTGTGGAATCATCCTCTTTAGAAATCTTGCTTCTTGTTATCATAAGAGTGCATATTGGCTTATAGTCTTCCATCTTGAAAGTCCTCAATATTTCCTTGACATATTTGGACTGATTTATGAATATTCCTTTATCTGTCTGCTTTACATTCAATCCAAAAAAAAAAATTATAGGACCAATCATGCTCATTTCAAATTCATTTTGCATTTCTTTTGCAAATTCTGCACTAAGCTTGTCATTACATCCAAAGATAATATCATCAACAAATATGGCAAAAAGTAATAATCCATCAGGTGTCTCTCTTATGAATAAGTTGCAATCTTCTGCTCCTTTATTGAATCCAATCTTGGTAAGATAACCATCTAGTCTCTCATACCAAGCTCTTGGGGCCTGTTTCAGTCCATAGAGTGCTTTCTTCAATCTGCATACCATGTCTAGTTTATCTGATAGATTAAATCCTTATGGTTTTTCTATGTAGACTTCTTCCTTTAATTCACCATTTAGAAAGGCTGATTTGACATCCATTTGGTATACTTTAAAGTTTTTGAATGTTTCATAGGCCAAGAATAACTTAAAGGCTTCTAGTCTGCTCATAGGGGAAAATGTGTCAGTGTAATCCATTCCTTCCCTCTATGCATATCCTTTACACATCATTCTTTCTTTGTTTCTGACCACTTTACCATCTTCATTCATCTTATTCCTGAATACCCACTTTCTTGCAATCACATATTTGTCACTAGGTCTAGGAACCAATTCCCATGTATCATTTTTGATTATTTGATCTAATTTTTCTTCCATTGCTTTCTTCCAATTAGAATCCTTGCAAGCATCTTCAATACTTACAGGTTCAATCTGTGAAAGTAAACATACCTCTTCATCCACTGTTAAACTTTTTTCTTTAGATCTAGTCAAAACACTACCGCTCTGATCTCCAATGATATCATCTTTTGAATGGTATCTAGATGTGAATTTGGAACTTTTCATGTGACATCCTCATCTGTAATTTTTGATACTTCTTGGCTTGATTTAGGTTCATTACATGACACATCAATGCAATCAAACATTTCTTCAATAATAGTGTCTTTACAGCTAGGCCTGGGCTCATCCTCAATCATAGGTGCATTTTCATAGTACCTCTCCTGAACCATGAACTTCTCATCAATATTTACATGAGAACTTTCAATTATATTCTTTAATCTCAAATTAAAACATCTGTATGCTTTTCTTTTAGTAGAGTAACCAAGGAAAATACCTTCATCACTTCTAGAATCAAACTTACCAACACCATCATCTCTCTTCATGTAGCACTTGATGCCAAATATTTTGAAGTATTTTACTATAGGTATATTACCAAACTAAAGTTCATAAGGTGTCTTATCTGCGCCTAGCCTTAGTTGTGTTCTGTTGATAGTATAGACTGCTATATTAAATGCATATTTCCAATAGGTGTGCACAGCTTTTCCTTCAATCATCATAGTGCACGCTGTATCAATTATGATCCTATTCCTTCTTTCTTCAATCCCATTCTATTGAGGGGTTCTAGGAGCACTCAACTGGCTTTTGATCCAATGTTCTTTGCAGTACTCATAAAACTAGTCAGAGGTGAATTCTCCTCCTCTATCTGATCTTAGACATTTTATTTTTATTCCAGATTCATTCTAAACCTTAGCTTTGAATATTTTTAATTTCTCAAAGGCTTTAGGCTTCTCCTTTAAGAACGCAACCCACACCATCCTTGAAAAATCATCAAGAAACAAAATGAAATACCTTTCTCCATAGTATGATCTTGTTTGAGTAGAACCACATAAATCCATATTCACCAGTTCTAATTTGTTTTTAGCTGAGTTCTGCTTTCTTCTAAAAAATCTCCTTACATGTTTTCCCATAACACATTACCTACACATTGTGTCAACTTGTCTTGAAATACTTGCAAGGTCTCTAACTGCCTTGAAATTGCTAATCTTTACTATTTTTTCAATGTTGATATGACAGAGTTTCTTGTGCCATAACCAACAATCATCCACTTTTGTAACAAAACAACTTACATCTGAATTGAACTGAAAAACATTACCTTTTGTTTTTGAGCCTGATGCAATCATGTCTCCTTCTTTATTGTTAATAATGCATTTGTTTTCTTTGAATTCCAAATGATAACCTTTGTCAAGTAGTTCTCCAACACCTAGTAAGTTGTGATGTAATCCATCAACATACAAAACATCATCCATCTTGTTCTTTCCATCTAGGGTGATACATGCTCTGCCTATGATAGGTTTAGGATTTTAATCTCCAAATCTAATTATACCACCTTTTTACTTGTCTAGATGAACAAATATGTCTTTATCACCTGTCATGTGGTGAGAGCATCTGTTGTCAATGATCCAATCAATTTAGATGGCTGCTTTGGAAATTAGGGCTAACTCCTGTGCTTCCTTTTCATCTTCAATGTCCATTTCCTCAAGCAATTTTTCCATGTCTTTAAGGGAAATGAATCCAATTTCATCCTCTCCTAAATCTTCATTTGTTACACCTTCTTCAGCATGGTATCATTCCTTTTTCCATTCAGGTTTGTAATCATATATGAACTTCTTGACTCTTGTGGGACACTTAGATGCAAAGTGACCAATCTTGTTGCATGAAAAACATTTGAATTGAAGTTGTCCTTCATACTTACCTTTTCCTTTCTTTTATCTTTTAGCAATCATGGCAATAATTTCTTCTAGTTCTTCATCAACCTCTTCTTTCTCATTAGAAATGTGTAAATTTTTCTTACCATGTATTGATGCTTTGAAGGCAGTTTCACTTTTGGGTTCAATCTTCAATCTTGATATCTCAAATGCAGAGATTTTACTAATCAAAGTTTCTCTCTTGAATTCCTTTGAAAATTGCATGGTTTCATCTAGAATATTTATCTTTTTCTCATAGTCTGTAGTCAATATAGTCATCAGCTTGTCCATTATGTCTTCTTCTAAAATTTCTCCACCATTGTTTCTGATTCCATAAACTACTTCATTTATCCTCTGATTGTAGGCTCTGATGTTCTCTTCAGGTAACATCTCAAGATTGTTGTATTTCTTTTTCCATGTCTTCCTACGCACATTATTTTCTTGGAAATAATGGTCAAACATGTCTTCTAAATACTTCCATATTGTGTATGCCTTGTCTACTTTCTTGATTTTGGAGAATTCACTGTCAGATAGTGCACTTATAAGGGCTTCTTTGGCAATTGCATTAGCTATTAATGTGGTGGTACCCTAGATTTCGATAATTTAGAAGTCCCAATCAATTATCAAGAAGCATGTTTCTCCATAAAAATTATATATATA
>MU223734.1:356612-371282 GCA_018584345.1 Thuja plicata
TGGTAGAATAAGGCACTAGTCTAATCACTATTTGGATTATAGTTATTCAGTTCATTGTTTATAGTTTTAAGATATCTTATCTATCTATTCATTTCAAATTACATACACATTTACTAAACATTCTTTCCATTACTTAAAGTATTTTAGTTTACAATTCATGATATATTGCTTTTAGTTAGATTTATTTCAAGTTCCTTGCCATACTTGTGAGATAAGGTTGAAGTGTTTCTTATCTGCTATAAAAATCCTTGTAACTTGAAGGATAAGTCAAGGTATAGGCCTACCAGCCTTGGTTTTGCAGTGCCAGAATTGCAGAAGTTCCAACCTTGTTTTTGTTGTGACTTGTTAGTTGGCCAAATCAATTGGGTTTCCAAGCATTGGATTGGTAAGTCCATAGAAAATCCAATCTATTTATTTGAGCACCAACAGATTGGCGACTCTCCTTAGGACTGTCTATGAAAGATATCATTGAAGATTACCTAGAAACTTTGGTGATGTAATTAAGACTCTACTAGGAGAAATAAACTCAGAAGACAGTAAGTATTTTCCTTCTAATAAGAAGGTGGTGAATCTATTGAACAAAGCATTTCAGTTAGTGAGTCTATTGAGGGAGAAGACCTAGAAGGAGATGGTGAATTGTTTTTTCAAATGTATCCATCATTTCAAAGAAATCCTTTTATTCTAGATGGTATTAGGCCATTGGATCCTAGGAGATTTCAATGCATCCCAAATAAGTTATCCCCTAAAATTTTACAACTTCTACCAAAGTTCCATGGAGAATGGGATGATTTGACACTACAAAACTTGGATGCATTTTATACATTCATAGAAGATTATGAGGTTTCTACAGAGGATCAGGTGATGCGGCTATTTTTTAGGATGTTTAAAGATAATGCCAGACAAGTATATGAATCACTACCCACACAATCCATCTCATCATGGAGAAAATTTGAGCAGTGGTTTCTTGATATGTTTCATGATGTGAGTGGTGAAGAAGAAAACATGTGTTATGAACAAGACATGTGCTATGAACAAGAAAGAGAACCAAATTATATTTTGGAGGAATAATCTGACATGTCCCCTTTGGATACATTCTTTAGTTTCAAAAGATATAAAGGGGAACCTACACTATAGTTGTTCATGAGAATGATAAATATCTATCAAGAAATACCTTCGAATATCAGGCCTCTGGGAAGGGAATTAATGGATAAACTTTGTGAGTTAGGAATCTACCATGATTCTCAACTACTATATTTTCTTGAGAAAATATGTGAAGTATTGAGGGAAGAAAAGAATGATGACACAGAGGAAGAAAATTTGGATCAGATTAAAGTAGAATCTATACATAGTGATATTTTCATGGAAATAGGTATCAATGACCATGATGATGAGGAAGAAGATCTTCTCAGTACAGAAGAAATCTCATATTTACTAGACATGGAATATGAAAAACATGTTGAGAAGAGTGGTCAAATTTTTTTCTCAATGCACCCTGATAAGAAAGTTGATGGATCAGTACATACTCAGGGGGTACTAGATGAAGAAGATGATAAATTTAAAGAATCAAATAATGGAGATGAAATAGAACAACATACAATATATGAACACAATGAAGTTTCAGATGAAATCTCTCATGGAGATATGCCTGATTTATCTGTATCCTTGAATCCATTATTTGAAGAATATTTTATATGAAATCAAGTCCATCAACATCATAATAAAGATAGTGATCCTAATGATCATTTTAAAGATGATGAAACTAAAAATATGTATGTGGAAGTGTATTCAAAAAGTGAGACATGCATTATTTCACTCTATGAGAAGAAGTTGTATCAAACATGTGAAGATGAGATGGAATCAAAAAGACATAGTGAGGAGATTTTGTTGAAGATTAGTTCTAAAAATTATCTGAGTATCCTATCTAATCAAATTCTTGATAAGAAGGAAGTTCCTGAATGTGAGTTATCTCAAAATCCTTTTTGTGAAAAGAAACAACATCTTGAGTATAGGGAAGATTATGTACATAAAGGAATACAAGTAGAAGAGATTAATATAGTTACTTGTAGGGTTGATCAAATGCATGGGGATCTTCTATTTAGCAAGGACTATAGTGCACCTACTGACTTTTGTAAAGGTAAACAAAAGTCAAAGTGTGTTAATAAAGAAATGAATGTTGTCCATGAGAATGGTGGCATCGTATTCGAGAGATCCAAAGTATTACATGATCAGAATTATGTGTTTGATAGAGGAAAGTAGCAGTGTTTAATTTTTTGGGGGGGAGGCCTAGGGCCACCAAATTTCACTTTACTTCAGATTAAGTGTGGATACTTGGTCTGCTTCTCCAGAGATAGCTGGAATCACGCTATGCTCACAGGGAGCATATGTCCCTAGAAAGAGCCACTGGTGGTACCCTAAATTTGGATAATTTAGAAGTCCCAATCCATTATCAAGAAGCATATTTCTTGATACAAAAAAAATATCAAAGGAAGGAAGCTTTATCACACAAAAAATAGAACTAACTAATCGAAGCCTTCAGAAAATGCTAGAATTTAGACCTGCTACAAAGATGGTTTCAACAGAGGATAAAGCTGGTCGAATTTTAACAATCTAAAAAGACCCAGTTCGGGAAATCAAATTTCCTATCTCCAATAGAAATATTAGCTTTTCATGAGGTGTTTTAAATTTTCAACCAAAGCCAAATCCGAAAGTTAGGTAGTTATTTTTTTAGTTAGTTTATTATTTTTTCAAAATAATTTTTAATAAGAGTTGTGTCTTTTCACCCTAAAAAGGTGTGAAAGCCACTCAAACACATATATATATATATACATAATGTAAAATTTAAAGAGAGGGATATAATATAATACAATTTCACATATTTGGATAGTTTTTAATCAACAAGTATAACATGGACCTGGATGTACTATTTTTTCAAAATTAATAAAGATAAGTCTTTTTTCTTTCACATGTGTAATAGTTTCATTATCATTTTACAATTAGTCCCTTGGATAAACCAATTGAACTTATTCAAAGTGATAGTTTGATGTGCATGCTTCCTTATTTGATTCATAGTCTATATTTTCAATTGGTCTTCTCATTTTGTATGGTTAAATTTGGTTGATTGAGGCCTTAGTCAATTGGTCTGTCATCTGAGAAGTATTACCCTTTTGAAATATATCTAAATTTGTTTTAGGTTGCATGTACATTCCATAACACCTTTGAAGTGATCATTTTTCTTGTAAAACTGTCTCTGAGGTTGAACATAAGATTGGAATGATCTTGACTCTATTGCCCATGGTAGAATAAGGCACTGGTCTAATCATTATTTGGATTATAGTTATTCAGTTCATTGTTTTTAGTTTTAAGATATCTTATCTATCTATTCATTTCAAATTACATACACATTTACTAAACATTCTTTCCATTACTTAAAGTATTTCAGTTTACAGTTCATGATATATTACTTTCAGTTAGATTTCTTTCAAGTTCCTTGCCGTACTTGAGAGAGAAGGTTGAAGTGTTTCTTATCTGCTATAAAAAGCCTTGTAACTTGAAGGATAAGTCAAGGTATAGGCCTATCAGCCTTGGTTTTGCAGAGCTAGAATTGCAGAAGTTCCAACCTTATTTTGGTTGTGACTTCTTAATTGGCCAAATCACTTGGGTTTCCAAGCATTGGATTGGCAAGTCCATAGGAAATCCAATCTATTTATTTGAGCACTAAAAAAATGTATCATTTTGTTTACTAGTAGCATCATCTTTTGTAAGGTCTTTTAGAGAGGCAATAGCAACTTCTTGTGTGTCTATCTCAAAGATATCAAAACCAATGCACTGTAGATGTGTTATCATTTTGTTTTTCCAATCCAGATAATTCTCTCCATCGAACTTTGGACTCTCTTTTCTAAAGTATGACATCTGATCTACCTTAAGCTATTAGGCTTTCTCTTCAAGGTACTTGGATCTGATACCAATTGTTAGAATAGTCCCAAAGGATAATTGAGAGGGGGGTGAATAAGTTATCAGCTAATTTAATTATTTTCTCTTATTAATTCCAAAGTACCATAAAGTAAATGCTAATACAGATAACACAATAGACAACACCACAATTTGGTTACGGAGAAACCAAATGGTAAAATCCCCAGTGGGAACTAGCACCCACAATGAACTATACTTGTTTATAATAATCCATATTAGAAGATCTTGTAACCCTATTAGAATTTGTTCTTTACAATGCACTTGGTTAAGGGTCTGACCCTGTTAGGGGTCTTTTACAAATAACCCTGTTAAGGGTGAGAACTCACTATCCAAAAGCTCAATACTTTAATGGTAAAGGCTACAACCTTCTATAGAACATATATACACTATATCTGATGATGAACTATAGAGTAGACCTACTGTCTTGATCAGTTCCAATGTATTGTAATCTTCCACTGCTTCTTCACATATATCCTTGATGAATGAAACACAATTGATATTATTCTCTGTACTTTTTCTATATATTTTCTTATCATTCACACTTAGCGTTCACAAATGAACTACAATAAGTATCTTCCTCAAAGTAAAAGGCCATGACGGCTATGGGAAACACTTCACCAACATCCTTGTTAGCTTAACTAAGCACACAATCAAGATTAAGACCATGCAACACAAACTAAATAGACTTGATGCTTCACTAAGTTAGCTCCACCAAATTATCTCAAACAACACGATCCTAATGAAACATGACAAGCGCTCTTAACCAAACATGATTAACTCATAACTTATCATGAATATGCACATGTGTATCATGAAGATAGATGAAACTCAAGAAACGCAGTAAATACGTCAGCTCTGAGTAGATACTCTCCAAAAACTATAACTACCAATAACAGATTAACACAACTTAACTGAAACATCAAATCTAATCCTGCATGTATTAACAAAGAATCAAAAATATGTCTACAACATGATTATAACCATGTAAGGGTTAATATCATCATTCTGATAAGTACATACAGAACACTATTGTATAGTATATGTTGTCATCAATGACAAACATACAATCAACTAGCTGCCAGAACTAAATCTCCAACATAAGCTTTGGGTACTTCATCATCTAAGGAAATCTCCTTTCCTTTCCATTCAACCTCATCTTTCACTTCGTCTGCTTTCACATCAACTTCATCTACCTTTTTCTCTAATTGAGCTAATCTATCTTGGAGTATTCTATTCTCCACTTCTTGATCATCTACCTTTCTAGCCAACTCTACAATTGGTCACCATTCTAGATTCTCCTATTGACTCTGCTGGTTGGAACATTAACCACAAGTCTCATCAAGTATTCCCTAATACCAATCTGATGGAAGTGTTTCAACTTGTGCTTGTAGAAACTCCACTAGATCTCCCCTTGTCCTAGTCTTCTTAGGATCCTAAAATCAACACTAGGATCTGCCAATTCTTTTCTCCAATGGCATAATAATTCACTAGTCCAACATAGTGTGTTTTTCTTTTTTGTGCTTCACCTTGAAAGACAACTATCACTAGTTTTGTCTCAATGCTTCACTCTTACTTGAAGAATTCTAGGCATAAATCCTCCATCCCAAATTCACCAATGCTGCAAGGGTCATGTTCACCATTTGGAAACTTATTTTTCATCCTTTTCACTCCAATAGAATAGGTCTACAATCCAAATTCAATCAAGCTCCAAATTTACTCCTTATAGGACCCTATTAGGCCTAATTGACTAATTAGCCTCATCTAGAGGGTTTTTTTCTAAATTTCTTCCCAATTTTGAGAAACAACCCCAAAAGCTAACCTATGATCATGATACCCTTTTGGGAGACCTAAAATATTTTCAAGGTCTAGGGTTCCCAAGTCATCCATAGACTATTGTCCTAAAATATAGTGCTAATAGGGCTTTTTGGGTTCCTAAAATGCAATTGACTCATTTCTATGTAGAAATCTATCCAAATGGATTGTTCAAGATCTTAGCTCTAAATTAGGAATCTATAGGACCCTAATGACTCTAAAACTACACTTGGTTCAGACCTTTCACATACACCCTTTCTTCTAAATTCAACTTTCTCACTTCCATACACCTAATCGGATAGTCATAGATCGCATAAGGCATGGATTCAAAAATACAGAATAAGTTCTCCAGGCCTCCTAATTGAATATCTACACTGTAAAAAGGCTCCCCTAACATATTCAATCACATTTTTTATTTTACCACTATTGGATTCTATGGGGAAGCCATGAAACCAAAATCTACCTAAACTGGACCAGTAAACACTCTAAATCCTAAACAATTTCCTAAGACTATCAAATAAACTCTAATTTACTTGCTCACTGAATGAAAAATCCTTGTATCTACTTCTATTTCATGGATCCAACACTAGATTTAAGATTTCAATCCATTAACACACCATTGACATAAAAACAAGTCGACTGTACTGTCAAACTACAACACACTACCTTCATTTACTTCAAAAACTTGCTTACAATATCCTCTAGCTCGAGAAATAAGCCACATAGTATCTTAAGATGATTATCCCATTTTTTTAGGCCTTCATCATTGATTTCCCACTCCTAGAATGAAGGGAATCAAAAGTTGTTGGGTTGCATGCAACATTTGCAAAAAGTTGCAAATGTTGTCATGACAACTTTTGAGCATCTTTTGCATTTATGATGCCAACTAACTTTTAGGACCTCTAACCCATATAACACAATGGATTAACATCATTAAGTAATATTAAGGCATATTTCACACTTGTCTTATTAGGTATAGGAAAAATTTAGACCACATTTCCCATTTTAGGCCTATCCTAAGGATTAACAACTTAGAAATCAAACTAACCTAAACTAGATTGGATTTAGTACTAACTATTAATCCATCTAGTCATGCACATTGAAATACCTTCTAAGGTTAGAAGTAAAATCCTTAACTTGGCTAGACTTGGTTACAAGTCAAAATTGACTAAGCATTGACAGTTCACCTAGGTGCTCCTACACCACGTACACAGAGGTTGGACCATGGGCTGAGGACCATACTGTTAGAATAGTCCCAAAGGATAACTGAGAAGGGGTGGGGGGTGTGAATCAGTTATCAGATAATTAAATTATTTTCTCTTTTTAATTCTAGAATAGAATAAAGTAAATGCACATTCAGGTAATGCAATAGACAACACCACAATTTGGTTACGGGGAAACCAAATGGTAAAAACCCCGATCGGAATTGACACCCACAATGAACTATACTTGTTTATAATAAACCTTGTTAGAAGATATTGCAACCCTGTTAGGAGTTATTCTTTACAATGCAATGAGTATAGTGACCTAGTTAAGGGTCTGACCCTGTTAGGAGTCTTTTACAAATAACCCTGTTAAGGGTGAGGAGTCACTGTCCAAAAGCTCACTGCTTCAATGGTGAAGGCTATAACCTTCTGTAGAACAGATATGCACTATATTTGATGATGAAATATAGAGTAGACCTGCTATCTTGATCAGTTCCAATGTATTGTAATCTTTCACTTCTTCTTCACATAGATCCTTGATGAATGAAACACAACTGATATTCTGCACTGTGCTTTTTATGTCTCTTATCTTATCATTCACACTTTGCATTTCACAAATGAAATACTATAGGTATCTTCCTCAAATTATGAGATAATGGGACCTATTAGGAAACTCTTCATAACATCCTTGTCAGGTTAACTAACCATGCAAGCATAACTACAACCGTGCAATAAGACGAGATGCTTCACAAAGTCAGCCTTACCAAATTAACTCTATGATTGCAATCTTGTTGAAACATGTTTGGCACCTTCAGATAACTATCTTAAACTCCTAATTAAACTTGAATATACACACACATATCCTAAAGATAGGAACAACTCAAGAACCAATGCAATACGTCAGCTCTGTACAGACAAGCTCTAGAAACTGTAACTGCTACTAACAGAATTACACAACATAACTAAAACTTCATATCTGAGTCTACGTGTATGAACAAAACATAAAAAACCTGTCTAAAACATGAATATAACCACGCAAGGCTTAATAGAACTATTTTGTTAAGTTCATAAATAACACTATTGAATATTATATGTTGTCATCAATGACAAACATACAGTCAACTAGTTGCCAAAAGTAAATCTCCAACAATCTCCCCCTTTGACAATG
Source organism: Thuja plicata (assembly GCA_018584345.1). NCBI lineage: Eukaryota > Viridiplantae > Streptophyta > Pinopsida > Cupressales > Cupressaceae > Thuja > Thuja plicata. The sequence continues at coordinate 364,767 of MU223734.1, forward strand.
ATGGCAACATATGATATTAAAAACACCTTCAGCACATGGTTTCTTTTTTCTTTTTACAATCTTCTCAATATCCTCACCAAAGATTCCTCTACACTACTACAGTTCCTTTGTCTATGTTTTTAAGTTACATGATTATATACTCCCCCAGAGTATATGCTCCCCCTTACTACATACTCGCCCTTTGACATCAATGGAAAAGGATGCCATAAACAATTAGGCATAGGTACTACTCCATAAATAGAGTATTCAACCATTCATTAGTCACTATGGACTAATGTACTTGCTGATTTAACTAATCAGACTCAGGAAAGGGAATTACTCCCAACTTCTCCCTGAGATACTCAAAAGTATCTTTTGATAAAGGCTTTGTGAAAATATCTGCCAACTGTTCTTTGGTGCTCACATAGTCCAATTTTAATTCATTATCTGCAAATTTTTCTCTAAGAAAATGGTATTTGATCTCAATTTGTTTTCTCTTTGCATGCATCATAGGATTCTTGAACATGTTGATAGTACTGGTGTTATCACAGTGAATAACAATAGGATAATCAACCTATATACCAAAATATTTAACCATCTACTTGATCCAAACCATTGTTGAACAATTCAATGTTGCTGCAACATATTCAACTTCTGCTATCAACTAAGAGATACAATTTTGCTTCTTGATTGCCCAAGAAACCAACCTATCTCCAAGAAATACTACTCCTCTAGATGTACTCTTCCTATCATCAATATAACCTTCCCAATCTGCATCTGTATACACATGAAGTTGTACATTCTCTGATTTAGGATACCATAAACCATAGTCTATAGTTCCCTTTAGATATCTGAATATTCTCTTTATCACCATTAGGTGATTCTATTTTGGTTCAGCTGCAAATCTACAAACAATGCCAACTACATTAGATATGTCTAGTCTAGATTGAGTAAGATATATAAGTTTTCCAATCATATATTTGTACAATGTCTTATCAACTGTTGTGGAATCATCCTCTTTAGAAAGCTTGCTTCTTGTTATCATAGGAGTGCATACTGGCTTACAGTCTTTCATCTTGAAAGTCTTCAGTATTTCCTTTACATATTTGGACTGATTTATGAATATCCCTTTATCTATCCGCTTTACATTTAATCCCAAAAAATATTTTATAGGACCGATCATGCTCATTTCAAATTCATTCTCCATTTCTTTTACAAATTCTACACTAAGCTTTTCATTACCTCCAAATATAATGTCATCAACAAATATGGAAACAACTAATAATCCATCAAGTGTCTCTCTTATGAATAGGTTACAATCTGCATCTCCTTTCTTGAATCCAATCTTGGTAAGATAATCATCTAGTCTCTCATACCAAGCTCTTGGGGCCTGTTTAAGTCCATAGAGTGCTTTCTTCAATCTACATACCATGTCTGGTTTAACTGATAGATTAAATCCTTCCAACTGTTCTATGTAGACTTCTTCCTTCAAGTCACCATTTAGAAAAGCTGATTTGACATCCATTTGATATACTTTGAAGTCTTTGAATGTTGCATAGGCCTAGAATAACTTGATGACTTCTAGTTTTCTCACAGGGGAAAATGTGTTAGTGTAATATATTCCTTCCCTCTATCCATATCCTTTACACACTAGTATTGCTTTGTTTCTGACCACTGTACCATCTTCATTCATCTTATTCCTGAATACCCACTTTGTTCCAATCACATTTTTGTCACTAGGTCTAGGAACCAATTCCCATGTATCATTTTTGATTATTTGATCTAATTCTTCTTCCATTTCTTTCTCCCGATCAAAATCCTTGCATGCATCTTCAACACTTAAAGGTTCAATCTGTGAAAGTAAAAATACCTCTTCATCTACTGTCAAACTTTTTTCTTTAGATCTAGTCCAAACACTGCTGCTCTGATCTGCAAAAATATCATCTTTTGAATGGTATCTAGATGTGAATTTTGGAACTTTTGGTGTGACATCCTGATCTGCAAACTGTGATACTTCTTTGTTTGATTCATGTTCATTACATGATACATCAATGCAATCAAACATTTCTTCAATAACTATGTCTTTACTACTAGGCTTGGGTTCATCCTCAAGCATAGGTGCATATTCATAGTACCTCTCTTGAGTCATGAACTTCTCATCAATCTTTACATGAGTACTTTCAACTATCTTCTTTAATCTTAAGTTAAAACATTTGTATTCTTTGCTTTTAGTAGGGTAACCAGGGAAAATACCTTCATCGCTTCTAGCATCAAACTTACCAACACCATCATCTCTCATGATGTAGCACTTTCTGCCAAATATTCTGAAGTATTTTATTGTAGTTACATTACCAAACCAAAGTTCATAAGGTGTCTTATCTATGCCTTGTCTTAGTTGTGTTTTGTTGATAGTATAGACTACTATATTGATTGCATCTCTCCAATAGGTGTGTGCAACTTTTACTTCAATCATCATAGTGCGCGTTGTATCAAGTATGATCCTATTCCTTCTTTCTACTATCCAATTTTGCTAAGGGGTTCTGGGTGCACTCAATGATCTTTTGATTCCATGTTCTTCATAGTAGTCATAAAACTAGTTAGAGGTGAATTCTCCTCCTTTATCTAATCTTAGACATTTTAGTTTTAATCCAAATTCATTCTCAACTTTGGCTTTGAATATTTTGAAATTCTCAAAGGCTTCAAACTTCTCCTTTAAGAATGCAACCCACATCATCCTTCAAAAATCATCAACAAAGAAAATTAAATACCTTTCTCCGTAGTATGATCTTGTTTGAGTAGGACCACATAAATATGTATGCACTAGGTCTACCTTGTTTTCAGCTGAGTTCTGCTTGCTTCTAAAAGAGATCCTTACATGCTTTCCCATAACACATTCCCTACACATTGTGTAAACTGGTTTTTCAATACTTGGAAGGTATCTAACTTCCTTGAAATTTATTATCTTTACTATATTGTCAAAATTGATATGACATAGGCTCTTGTGCCATAAGCAACTGTCATCCAGTTTTGCAACAAAACAACTTACATCTGAATTGAGCTGAAAAATATTACCTTTTTTTTTTTTAGCCTGATGCAATCGTGCGTCCTTCTTTGTTGCTAATAAATGCATTTTTTATCTTTAAATTCCAAATGATAACCTTTGTCAAGTAGTTTTCCAACACTTAGTAAGTTGTGATGTAATCCATCAACATACAAAACATCATCTATCTTGTTCTTTCCATCTAGGGTGATAGATCCTTTTCCTATGATAGGTTTCAGACTATTATCTCCAAATCTAACCATACCGCCTTTGTACTTGTCTAGATGAACAAATCTATCTTTATCACTTGTCATGTGGTGAGAGCATCCGCTGTCAATGATCCAATTAGTTTTGATGTCTGCTTTGGAAATTAGGGCTAACTCCTATGCTTCCTTTTCATCTTCAATGTCCATTTCCTCAAGAAATTTTTCCATGTCTTTAAGGGAAATGAATCCAATTTCATTTTCTCCTAAATCTTCATCAGTTTCACCTTCTTCAGAATGATAGCATTCCTTTATATATTTTTGTTTATAATCAAATCTGAATTTCTTTACTCTTGTAGGATACTTGGATGCAAAGTGGCCGATCTTGTTGCATGAAAAACATTTGAATGGAAAATGTCCTTCGTACTTGCCTTTTCCTTTATTTTCTCTTTTAGCAATCATGGAAATGATTTATTCTAGTTCTTTATCAACTTCTCCTTTCTCAGTATTTCTAGAGATGTGTAAAGGTTTCTTACCATGGACTGAGGCTTTGAAAGTTGTTTCACTTTTGGCTTTAGTCTTCAATCTTGATATCTCAAATGCAAATATTTTACTGATCAAAGTATCTCTCTTGAAGTCTTTTGAAAATTTCATGGTTTCATCTAGAATATTGATCTTGCTCTCATAGTCTATTGTTAATGTAGTCATCAACTTGTCCATTGTGTCTTCTTCTAAAATTTCTCCACCATTGTGTATGATTCCAGAAACTGCTTCATTTATCCTTTGATTGTAGGCTCTGATGTTCTCTTAGGTAACATCTCAAGATTGTTGTATTTCTTTTTCCATGTCTTCCTACGTGCATTCTTTGCTTGGATACCTCCTTCAAACATGTCTTCTAAATACTTCCATATTGTGTATGCTCTGTCTACTTTCTTGATCTCAAAGAATTTACTGTCAGATAGTGCACTTATAAGGGCTTCTTTATCAATTGCATTAGCTATGAATGTTTCCTTTTGTTTACTAGTAGCATCATCTCTTGCAAGGTCTTTTAGAGATGGAATAACAACTTCTTGTTTCGCTATCTCAAAAATTTTGAAACCAACACACTACAGATGTGTTATCATTTTGTTCTTCCAATCCAAATAATTCTCTCCATCGAACTTAGTGCTCTCTTTTCTGAAGTATGCCATTTGATCTACCTTAAGTTGTTAGGCTTCCTCTTCAAGGTACTTGGCTCTGATACCAATTGTTAGAATAGTCCCAAAGGATAACTGAGAGGGGGGTGTGAATCAATTATCAGCTAATTAAATTCTTTTCTCTTTTTAATTCTAGAATACAATAAATTAAATGCACATTCAGATAACACAATAGACAAAACCACAATTTGGTTATGGGGAAACCAAATGGTAAAAACCCCAGTGGGAATTAACACCCACAATGAACTATAATTATTTATAATAATTCCTATTAGAAGATCTTGCAACCCTGTTAGGAGTTGTTCTTTACAATGCAATAAGTATAGTGACCTTGTTAAGGGTCTGACCCTATTAGGAGTCTTTTACAAATAGCCCAGTTAAGGGTGAGGACTCACTGTCCAAAATCTCACTGCTTCAACGGTGAAGGCTACAACCTTCTATAGAAAAGACATGCACTATATCTAATGATGAAATGTAGATCAGATCTTCTATCTTGATCAGTTCCAATGTATTGTAATCTTTCACTTCTTCTTCACATAGATCCTTGATGAATGAAACACAACTTATATTTTGTTCTATACTTTTTCTGTCTCTTATCTTATCATTCACACTTAGCGTTTCACAAATGAACTGCTATAAGTATCTTCCTAAAAGTATGAGATCATAGGACCTATAAGGAAACTCTTCATAACATCCTTGTCTGCTTAACTAACCATGCAAGCATAATTACAACCGCGCAATAAGACGTGACGCTTCACAAAGTCGGCCTCACCAAATTAACTCTATCATTTCAATATTGTTGAAACATGTTTGGCCCCTTCAGATAACTATCATCAACTCATAATTAAACTTGAATATACACATGCATATCCCAAAGATAGGTGCAACTCAAGAACCAATGCAATACATCTACTCTGTACAAACAAACTCTAGAAACTATAATTGTTGCTAACAGAACTACACAACACAACTAAAACTTCATATCTGAGTCTGCGTATATGAACAAAACATAAACAACATGTCTACAACATGAATATAAGTGCGCAAGGCTTAATAGAATTATTCTGATAAGCGCATACAGAACACTACTGAATATTATATGTTGTCATCAATGACAAACATACAATCAACTGGCTTCCAGAAGTAAATCTCCAACACATACAAACTTGCCTTACATGATGACACCCACATTCTTGATAGGGAGATGGGACCATATAGTTGAGAAGTACTTGATAGATAGGGTGTCAAGGTATTTTTGATTCACATAGTGGGTACAGGATTTTGTGAGGTGGTATAGGAGAATGACCCAAAAGAAGGTTTTAGAGTTTGGCCTACACTAGATAAGTAGGGCTTACGGGAAGCCTAGAAGGGTATTTATCCCATCCAATGAGATTCGTAGGGGGCTTGTAGACAAGGGGAGTACACAGGAGTACAAATATTAATTCAGGATACCTCATTTTGTGGGTAGGACAAAATTACCTCATGAGGAAAATAGAGTGGGGTGAGCAGCAACCTTGGCTACAATTTAGAGGATGATGAGAGAAGGAAATATGGCTAGATAACCAAGGCCTATACCAGTGGTAGTTCATTAGAGATGAGCACCTATTGAAGGAGGGAGAGTAGAGACTAAGAGAGGAGGGAGACGGGAGGAGGAGAGAGCAGAGGATACAAGAGAGGAGGAGAGAGGAGAGGAGAGAAGAGATAAGGTGTAGTAGATTGGGGAGAGGAGGCAATGGAGGTGGATGTGGGATAAGGATGCAAGGCTTCCACCTAACACATAGGAACCCACCAATAGGAGGGGATTGTCATTAGGCAATCCTTGGGATTCACTAGCAGAGAGCCTGAGGTCTGCAGATCTTCTTCATGCATCCACCAATCAGTAGCTATGAGACGCTCAAGGGGAGGGATGTATGGAGAAATACTATAAGGATGGAGAGGGACCAAGCCCAGGACAAGAGGGAGTCTTTGAGGGTGGAGAGAGATTAGGCTTAGGAAGATGCAGTTAGCCTCAGGAGAAAAGTGGTTGATGTGACCAGAGAGGTGGGGAATTTGAGAGGAGAGCTGGGTGCTGCACATGCATAGTGTAGGGAGATGATGG
>MU223734.1:393745-415647 GCA_018584345.1 Thuja plicata
TGGATAGAGAACCATGAGATGATATAGATTTAGCTTCAATTCTTTAGATTAGTTTTGTATTATCTTTCCATAGAATTGTTTGCTCTAATCTTAATTTCATGAAGGTGTATTTTCTTACACACAGATATCATCCACTTAATCTTTGAGGATCTTTTGGATCATATTAGGGAAGATAAGTGTCATGGCTCTCTGATATGTTGCCCCTATGTTCTTCAAACCAAATGGAATCATGTTGTAGAAGAGAGGTTCCCTAGGGGGTTGTAAATGCTTTTTTGTGTTGATCTTCTTCTGCAGTGCAACTCTAATTATACCTAGACAAGGTGTTCATGAGTGACAACATTTATGCCTTGTTGTGAGGTCTACTATCATGTCAATGTTTGAAAGTGAGAAATCATCTTTGGGACATGCCTTGTTGAGATCTAGAAAGTCTATACATATTATGATTGATTTATCAGGTTTGGATACAAGCACCATGTTGGAGATCCATTCGGAGTAGTCAGTGGTGAAAATGATTTTAGCTTGTAGTATCTTCTCTAACTCTACTTTGACTAGTAGTGCTACTTTTGGATGCATCTTTTAGAATTTCTACTTTACTGGTTTGACATTTGGATCCATGGCTAAATGGTGAACCACCAAGTTAGGGTGTAATTGAAGAATGTGAGAACAAGACCATGAAAAATTGACTATAGACTCTCATAGAAGGGCAATGAGAGATATTTATTTCCCTTTTGTTAGTGATGTTGTGATCTATGTGATGTTGAGATTCTCTTAGGTACCCAGGTTTATAGGCTTGGTCTCTTCGATGAGGATAGATGATTTCTCTGGAATGTTATCATGGATGAGAGGAAGAGGAGAGTCTTCATCCTCTTGGGCCTCAAAGAGGTTTTCACCAGTGGATACACCCTTTGTTTTTACCTTTTTGCAATCAGATAGTGCCACAAAGGGGTTTTCATTAGGGGATCAATTTTTTTCTTTTTTAATTTCTATTTTTATTTCACTTTTGTGGCTGAATTCCTCTTCCCCAAAGTATGCCTTTGGATCAAGTTTGTAGACATGTTATGACTCTTGACCCCAGCCATTGTTGTGTTCAACTACTCCCATGAATCTTAGGAGCACGTCCTTGCTTCAAAACTTGTCAATGTGTATGATGCTTGGAAGTGTAACCCCCCTAATTTGGTCTGCTCTAACCAGAGACCCTATTTTCCCTTAGTGTGATCATACCCTAGTAATCTCAAGATAATTCTTCAATAAATTGGCATAATTCATTTAAATAAAATTTATTCTCCTAAGTGATCTTATCACTAATTTACATTAATTTCCTTATTCAATTAAATCAAATCAAATCAATTAAATAAAAAAGAAACAAATACATGGCTAAGGTAATTAATTAAAAGGAATTAAATAAAATCCTATTTACAACTCTTCATTTTCAAAAGGGAAAGTCAATTCCCTATCCAATGAGAGTTAAATCACTTGGATCACCTTACATGGATCACCAAAGATTCAATCTCCACCTATTTTTTCAATTCAATCCTAACCTCTCATTCCTTAAATTATTCTATAAAAGGAATGAATTTTGAGCTCAATGGGCCCATAATCTTAGAATTTTAATTACATCCTTATGCTTCTCTAAAATTGTAGAATTATTAATGCATTTTGATTGATAGTAATTACATATTTCAATTGGAGCTCTAAAATGAACTTGAATTGATCATTTAGCTTGCATTCTTAGTTAAATCTTCCATTCTAAGCATGATGTTGTTACTAATTTATGCTTAATCTCAGGGCAATTATAGCATATTTCATAATCTTCCTAGATAGGGAGCAATATGTCAATTTTGGTGATTGGTATGTGTTATAACTCTTACATTTCATTTTATTTCACTAATACAATGACATATTGAAGTGTTGTGTTGTACCTAGCAGATTCAAAAAAATACACACATTTCTAGTGCCCATCGTGGCGATAATCCTCAAATTTCTCTTCATTTTCTAATCATTTTTGGCTAGTTTGTGTTCCTTGTTTTTAGGTTCAGAGTCGCATTTAGTTGTCAAGGCCTACATGGAGGAAAGATCCTCACATCTAGGAAATCACATCATATCTGGGATTTCATAGCTTGCATCTGGTGTATCTCTGGTCACATCTAGGGAAGAATTGCATCTGGTAAATCTTTCCTCACCTTTAGTGTAAAGGCTCACATCCAAAACTATTAATAGAATACAAGAATTTTAGGCTCGCAATCAGGAAAGGAAATCACATTTGTTTGATTTATTTTGAAATTTGAAAGTCTAACCACTAATCTTTTGACCATGTCTATTTATGTGCTTTAAACATCCTAAAATTTTTTTGCATGTTGCTGTCTGAGACTTTTTCTCAAAAAGTTGGAAAGCAACTACTAACTTGTGCTTTGCAGGTTGTTGAATTGTTCAACTTGACTCTATTTTTTCAAAGCTTTCAAAACTAGATACATTTTCCATCACCTAGTAAATTGGCCAAAGGATTATGCTCATTTACTTTAAGGAAAATTAGGAACTCACAAGTCAATTTAAGATTTGACATGGAATTTGAAGAAATGAATAAAGCAAACTCACTTGTCTAATTATTTGGGATAGTAAATGAACAATAAAAGCACTAAATTTTTAGAAAATTTGAATAAATCTATCACTATCTAATTTTGGAAAAGTAAATGAACAAGAAAATCACCTTAAATTAGGGAAATTGAACAAGACAAATTTGCTTTCATATGCTTTATTATTTATTACAATAGGAACTTAAAAGTCAAACTTAAGCTTATTAATTAGTCTCACTAGAGGATTTTCTCTTCTTTCCAAGAAGAAGAATCAAAGGCTCATCATGAGGGATTGATTTTTGAGTTACAAATTTTGAGGAAATAAACATGTTTGGTGTGTTTGTGGGAGAAAATGACATGGAATAGGAGAGTATTCTCTTCTTCTTTTGAATAATAAGAAATCTAGACTCCTAAGATCACCAATCCTTTTAATTGATTTCAAAAACATTAGAGGGCTTGTTGGTTGAGAAAAAAATCTCCTGGGATGACCCAAGTGAGGATAGATTTATGCCAACCATTCCAACTCACTATAATCAATATGCTTTCTTGTAGGCCAAATCCTTAAAATACGTAGTAGGTTTTGTTCCTAGAATTTTGACATCATTCCTTGAACATGCGTGAGTGTTTGTAAAGTGGAGACACTTGAATATTTCTTGTGAGACTTGAATTTTCTCTTGTGCAATTCTATGGGGGATGATTACGAATGGATTCCCACAATTACAAAACACTTGTAGTCAAAACAAATCTAATTTATCTCTGAAAGGGTGATAATATTTGTGCAAGGTAAATAGTAATTGCCCCAAGATACTCATCATTTTTTTCCCTAACTTGAATTTTGAGTTGGCTAATATGACATCATGACTGGACCCATTGCATGCTAGGTGATGGTTGTATTTGGATTAACATGTGAGTGTGTACCTATGTTTATGAGCAAAGATTTTCATTCTATGCTTAGAATATAGGGAATAGGAAAAGTGTTTGATAGTCCTTAACATAAGAACATTTATTGATGTGTTCTAAATGATCACTAAAAAGATAAATTCCTTGAAACAGGCAATAATTTTCATTCCCTAACATACATGTTGTTTACAACTCTCTCAAAAGTCTCAGAAAAACTCTGCTATCAGACAAAATTTCACGTATTTTGAGACAAAAATAGAAAAACATGAAAACCATCAAAGGCTCACTTTTGGTCTATCCTAGGTCACATCTGGTTGCATTAGCTCATATCCTAGGAAGTTAGACGCTTCTGGTCATTCCTGGATTGCATGCAGGAAAGTTGCTCACATCCTGAATATAAAAACTCACATCTGGTTAGCATAAGCTCACATCTGGCAAATAAAGCTTCGTATTTAGGGAGTTGCATTTAGGATAGTGGAAACTTGCACACATGTATCTCAGAGAAATTTATTAATTTTGGATACCTTTTTGGTTCTTCAGTTTGGTCTTGTTCCTCTTACTAGTCTGCTTGTCTCTATTTCAAAACTTTCTTAGAAGTCTACCTTGCATGTCCTTCAAGATTATCACAATTGGTCCCAAATTGTGTTGTTTCTTTATCAAAAAAATATTCTTGGTTCCCAGCTCACTCTCAGGGCATTCTAACCCTCTAACACTGGAATCAATCACTCTAAACAATAAACTCTCTTTGATTCCCAACTCACTATCAGGGCATTCTAGCCCTTTGATGCTGGAATCGATCACTTCAAGAAATCAAACACACACTCATCATAACTTTGACAAACAAATTTGGGAAAATTGAGAGATTATTTTTGTACCATTGAAAGACTTTGGTCACAATAATATTACAATGGCTAAAACCAGAGGTGATAAACCTTATGCTATTAACAATAAAGAACAAGACACTAATACTTTTGATGTCAATTTTTGACCTTTAATTGGTTGAATTTTCTCCTAGGATTGGTCGAATGATCCACATCATTGTTAAGGTCAAATTTTCTATGCCAATCTTGGTCAAAATTGACATATGCAATTGGCAAGTTTATTCGATTAACATTCAACCTGATGGTTGTATTCCTAGTTCTAGTCTATTTACCAAATTTTGTGATCCTCTTGCTCTTTTCTTTCCTAAAGGTGGAAGTCTCTCAGTTCCTTGTAATATCCTTGTTGAAATTTATAGGGTCTTCAGGTCAAAATCTATGTGAAAATGCAAAACCTTGAAACCCTAGGTCCTGCTCTAAGCCAAATTGAGAAAAACCCTAAATGTGTTTATCGTGTTTCTATTTTGGCATTACCTTTTTGAAAAAAACTTAAGTCATGTGTTTTATACATAAGTCGCCTAGTTGCGTGATATTAATAGCATATTTTTTTTGTTTTGAGACTTGGCGATTAACTATTTTCGGGATGTCTCTTAGTGAAATAAAATATTCTTTTTTCTTTTTGAGACTTGACAAAGCCCTTGAGTCGCGAAGTCTCCAAATAAAGAAACATGTCAGCAATAAACAAAGAGGCCCACAAATGAGTCACAGTGTCACATGATTGATCTAGTAGTTAGTGAATTATTATGAAACTTGGTGATTTCTTTAGTCGTGTGGTCTCTGAATTGGCTTGCGGTTATGTAATGAGTGTAAAGTTCATGTTGCATAGTCTCCAAATGTTTTGACAACTAAGTAAAAGATACCGAGACTTCACGACTAGCCGCATACAGTTTGGAATACAGAGCAGTCAGGTGGTCGCTGCATCAGGATGCTGAGTCAGTTTTTATTCAGCGATAAAGGGACAAGCAATGGAAGGAGACACGTGTCCAAGGGTGAAAGGATTAATAAGTTTGTTGCATGGTCTCCCAAAGGAATGAAGTCATCTGGCGATTAAGAGACTAAGGTTATAAAGTGCTTTGTTGTCGCGTAGTCTCTAAATTGATATAATGATATTAAAAAATATTCAGCGACTTAGCAGAGCCGTCAGATGCAAAGATAAATAGATCAAATAGTGGTCGCAAAGCCTCTGATTGAAAAGAGTTAAAGGTAAAAATGCTCACGACTGGGAGATAGCTGTTTGTCGCGTAGTCTTTGAATTAAAATGAAAAGCCAATACTTGTGACATAGTCTCTAAAAGATTGGTTAATTAACATTTGTAATGAGTGATTAGGTGACTAAGGTTAGTTGCAGGGTAGCACAAAGAAGAAGTAAAATTTAGTGACTTGGAGATAATTGTAAGAGATAAGGGTAACTATGAATTGCAGAGTCTCCAAATAAACTATGAGCTAAGTTTTTCATCTAGCGACTTTGATTTCTTCAGTCGTGTGATCGCCAGAAATAAACTATGGTTAGCTAGGCAAAGAAAATGACATAGTCGCTAGATCTCTAGAAGAATCAAGGATCAAAGAGTTGGGTCAGTGACAAGGAGATAATACACAGTCGTGTAGTCATTAAATATGAAATTTAGAAATGGCGGCAGTTGCTGACATGACAACATGAAGGATTCGACGTCCAATGAAAATCTAGAATATTGATTGATGAATAAAAAGGGTATCTGAGATGTATGACAGAGAGCCAATCACATAGAGGCATGTCATCACCTTCAAATTTTATAAGGTTTTTCTAAAGATACGCATACATGAATTTGATTTCCTTTCACACTCATGAACTACAGTTAGGTTTTCAATCAATTTCATAGCGTGCTGAATTGATGACAGAATTGATGATTTTTCAAATGATGAGCCGTGTACTTGAAACAGTTACCATAAAGAGTTGATTGAAGGCTCTTTTTTTAACGTATCTTGCATTGGAATTTATAGAGCAAAGAAGTGCTAGGTTTTCTAAATTGAGAGAAGAAATTGGTTAAGTTGCAGAGTACTTTGTTGATTGTCAAGTTTTGAATTGCTGGGAATAGTGCACAGAAAAGAGAAGTGAGCCCTGAGAGAAGATTTGTTTCAATATCGGTAAAGAAAAGAGGATTGCAATAGAGAAAACATGAGTAGAGAAGTTAATGTGGCCTCTACTAGTGGGAGGAGAAATGAGATAGATGATGATACTAAAGGAAAAAGGAATTATTCTGATGAATTCTGTAAATGACTGTCGGGGTCTACACAGAACAAAAGGGAAAATGCAAATATTCTGACTGATGATTACTATGATATCAAAGATGCTGACACTCCGGGATCAACAAGTTTTTCTCTTTTCAACTACTTTTATAACAATTCTGATAAGGCCATTCCAGTGTAAAACCCTTGGACCTGTGGTCTGGCTATGTTAATTGTTCCTGACATCTATATAGATGTAGACTTGTTCTTAGGTCTTGCTAGTCACTATGATGTCCTGTCTAGGACAATTAAGAAAAATGATGGCACTGCCCTGCTCATCCTGAACATAAAATCATTTATGCAATCTTTTGTCTTGTATAGTACCATGTCCACAAAAATTAATCTTACTAAGCAAGAGGAAAAATATAGGTTAAAGCCTAGAATTGCTATGAGATTATTGCAGAAATACATGCATAAGGAGGTTAGGAACCATCTTATTCCTATACCTGGTACAACACCCTATTTCTTCAAGGACCTACATTTCTATATCAAGTATATTGCCTATGCCCTATGTAGAGTGTTAGGGAGAGATCAAGGAGCTGAGAAGATTAATGATGGGATTTTAATGATGGTGTTGGACTTACAAGAGGTGCATTCTAGCACCATCTATGACTACATACATTACATCATTGATGAGATGCATGAAGGTTTTGTAGCAACACAGAAGAAGATGAAGGATCCAAAGGAAAAAGAACCTAGGTTCTTGTATTATTCCATCCTGATGCACCTCTTCTTACATTTCAACTACGGGATCATGGATGTGAACAATTTGGGTTCTCAAAGGATTTTTAAAGACAAGCCTAATCCCAATCAGTTTTGGGTTAGGATTTGGAACTATACATCCAGGGATTGTGATTTTTGTGCATTTGAGAGTTGGATTGTATATCCAATAATGCACAGCATGGGCATCAGCAAGACAAGGCTCCCAATCAAGGTACTCCAACTACTGAGGCCTTTTGAATATCTAGACAAATGGGAGGGAGATCATAGGGGAGACTTGTTCCTTGATGAGAACTTTACCATGATCAGGGTATATGGATATGTGCATCCACCTCATATCTTGCCCTACCATGTGCAATAAAGAGTTTCTACCATGGAATTCATTTGGAAACTTTTATTGATAGATAATGAGCATTTTCCATCGCATAGGAAGGGGACCTTAACCCCTTGGCAATTAAATATTTTCAATTTCACTATTGGCAAAGGTGCCATTGATACAGTTAGCTAGTGGTTGGAGAGATGCAGAATGGGGGTAGCCTCATATAGATATATTGATCCTAAGGGTTTTATGGTAGGAGTTATAAGGTTGTATACACCCACAATACCTAATTCAAATGTTCATTGTGAGTGCATAGAAGAAGATGGAACAAGAAATCTTCCTGATGAAGATGAAATCAGGACAAGAAGGGAGAGGATTCATGAATTACTGAAGCTACAAACACAAATAAAAAGAAATGGTTTTTATTTTGGAGGCTTCTATCCTGATTTGCCCTACTTTGATAGAATCAAAGCCATGATTGATAATTTATATGTTCTTTGTGAGCAACTTGACAATGTTCTAGATAAGAAAGGACCTGAGGAGCCTGAACATTTAGAGTCAGAATATGAAAGTTATGGTGATGGTGACTATGCCCATTCACCTCAATATGATCAGCCTCAACATGATGTTGTAGAGGTACCACAGTTATAGCAAGAAGAGGGCCATATCATTGACCTAATAAAGGTCTCCCAGCTTGACGATGTAGAGGAGCCTTCAACCAAAAGGCAAAAAGTTGACATAGGATAGCCTTTAATTGTTAGGCAAGAAAAGAAAAAGGATAAAGCAAGTGCCTTAGTTCCTGGGAATAGGTTATATGACCATAACCTAAGAAAACTAATTAGATAGGGAATGAAGCAACAACCTGATATAGAGGAAAATATTGAGTTGCCTCTCAAGTATTGTATTGATGAAAGATTACTATATCAGCAACAATTCTTAAATGATGATAGTTTCATCAAAACTTATGAATTTAAATATTTTTTGAGATGGCATAAGAAAGAAGAAATAAGAGCCCAATTGAAAGTTGATGGAGAAGAAACAATCACAAATGAGGCTCTATTATCCTTCCAATCGTATGACCCTAACAGTGAGGATATCTCACCAGATGAGGCCAGGCAGATGGTATTAAATAGTGGCATATTGCTTGCTGAAGGCTGGGATTTCGCTTCAGCTTTCATCATTGATCAGATAAGAAATTAGCTAGATTTGAAAATGGAAAGTGAGGTAAAAATTGGAGACATGATAAAGGGTTTTGGGTATAGCCCAAAGTCTCAGGCCTTTGCCATGTGGAGCCTTCGCCCAAAAGACCAGAAACCTCCGTTTGTGAACATCCAAGAGAATATGGTGGTTAATCAAATGGTTTGGTCAGTACAGAATATAGGGGATCTAGAGATATCCCAGATTATGACACACTGGGCACACTTAAATGAAGACAAGACCAAGCAACTGTCTGATAAGTGTAGCATTTTGATTTAGGAGATCAATACTTTGGCCAAAGACAGAGAGTTGTGCCACATCAAGATACACCAATAGGATAAGGCAATTAATAAGTTGCTAAAGAAACTAGAAGAAAAGCCTGAAGTGGTGTATGTACCTTCACAACCACCTTTGCAAATTGAGGAGAAAGCAAAGTAAGAGGAGGTGGTTGAAAAGGACGACGTGGGAGAAAAGAAGAATGAGATAGCCTTGAATGCATTTAGGTGCATTTTGTAACATAGAATTGATATATTGAAGGATAAGGCATATATCATCCTCAATGCATATAAAAAGTTGCCCACCCTACACATAGAGATAACAGGGTATATTGCTATATTAAACCCTTATTTTGTTAATTGGTCTCCTAGGGTGCAACTATTTGAGAAACTTTCCTTTTTGTAGCCCTTAAAGCCAGAAATGCTTGAGGTGGTGATAGAGGTAGGAGATGAGATTAAAAAGGTAAATGTGGCCTTATAATTCTTCAAGGGAAGTTGAATCAAGTAGAGGTTAAATTGAGCATGTTTTCTTCAAATTTCAACAGATTTGTTCCCTCCCTAAGAGGAGAAGATGATCAGATAAAGGCCTTAGAGGTCTGGAAAAATGAGTTTGACAGTAAGATGCCTAAAAATGAGGCATTCATTTTAGGATCTGAGTTAGATTTGGAAGGCTTCAATAAGATTTTGGATGAAGATTTCAAGGCAGAGACTGACATCAATAAATTTCTAGTGGATGTTAAAAACATCACCAATGTCAAATGGGATAGGCAAAAGGCATAGCACATAATGCTTTAAATGGCCTATGGAGGATGAAGTGACAACATGGGAACTGATGAATATGCCCAAGAAAAAGAAGCCTGCGGTGGAGGAAGAAGTCTTGGACGACGAATGAAGGTGAACACTTGGCACCTCACTATTGAGTATAATGAAGTCAGTTATTACTAAAGGAAAGTGTAGGTGAGCCTGTAAGGGTTGTCACCTAAGCTTGACATAAATATTAAAAGCTACCATGAATATTGTCAGAACAAAGGTGCCAGATTCAGAGACAAACAAAGAATATTAGATTCCATCTCTTAATTTTGTCTTTCCACCGCTTCTACATTCTCCTCTTTTGTCTTTTTTGTAGTTTTAGGGTTAGGTTTCTAAAACCATCCGAAGCTTGTTGCATCCTAAAGAATAGGATTCAAAGATGGTTAAGGACCTATAAATAAAAAAAAATTTGGAGTAGTAAAAGAGATTAGATATATTGCAAAAATCAAACTTTCTAAATTGGTGTCTGTGTTTTCAAGCTTCAAAGCTTTTCATGTATGAAAGAAGGATCATATCAATAACATACAGTGCAATTTTACTCTTTTCTATTGTTGTCTCTTTATTTCTTGTGTATGCTCTTTTACGTTTAAATTTGCAAGCCACATTTTAAACATTTTGGTTACAAGGTAACTATTTAATTACTTGCAAGTTTCTTTCAAGAAAAGAACTAAGTTTTGTGAGTAGTTTCAGGGAGCATAATAGTATTCAAGGATTTGATACAATATTCTAAAGGTAACTAGATAATCTGTAAGGTATTTTATCTAAATTGCATGTAGGTTTTAAGGCAGCTTATAGTATTTTGTTTTTGTGAAACTTTAGCTCATTGACTCTATAGCCCAAAGGACAGGCACTGATCTAAGATTTGGTCTGATAATCTATCATCATCCAGGTATTCAAAACTATTCAAAATTATTTTAATAAAAATATTTTTTTTACTAAGAACAAACAAGATGAACTCATTAAGGCCTCATATCAACAAGATATTGTCCATCTTAGTGATTCCTTAGAGAGTGAATCAACTAGGTTATCCCTCCTTAAAAGGAAGAAGGATGAAAATCCTTGTATCACTGATTTATGCTATATTTACAATCACAGTTTGTATGGTTAAGTTTTGCATTTGGTTATGCTTGGTCATTTGCAAGGTGTTTCATAAGTTGGTTTAACAAAGATACATAGCAAATCAGTGTCAACATTAATATATACTGTGTAATCAGTAATCATAAAAAGGTAAAACTTGCCTGAGTATTTGTGGAGCTCAAAAATGAAGAAGGATCTTATCCAATCCTTAGAAATTAGGATTTCCTTGTATCTGAATTAGTATTAGAAGGCATAGTGTTCAAGTAGTCATTTCAAGCACTGTGATTCATACAAGAAAAATCCCTAACAAACTGGTGACTCTACTGGGGATTAGAGATTTTAAAGTCTAGTTAAGAAATTTTAGAATATCTCTAGTCCAAGTAGTCAAAAATCTTTGGCATTTCAAAGTTTAACTTGTTTAATAATCATACCTGTGGTTGTTTTCAAATTACCCTTTGATAAGTATTCATCCTAAGTTATTGGGTGGTGACTCTAAAAGGAAAATCTCTGAGATTAGTGCAAGGTTAATAAATGTCTTTCAGAATGAATACTAGGTCAAGGGTGAGAACTGATCCTAAAAGAGCATTACATGATGGAATCCCATCATCCTCAAGAATGGGAATGTCTTGGAGGAAAAAGAGAAATCAATTTAGTATGGATGAAACCCCTCCAAGAGGTAAAGAGGGTAATGTTAGGAGAGATATGAATACCAATCAACATTCTCATGAGGGAAATACTTCAGAGTATGAAGAGGTTGATGAAAGAGTATTAGAAACACACATAGTCACTTCTACTTCAAATGAGAGAGAGGAGATTAGTACACCTAGTTTAGATTCAGAAGATGCTCCTTCTGATTTACTAGCAAATGAAGAGAAGTTCATTTTGATATAGCTCACCCTAGCTCAACAAATGAAAAAGGAGAGAGAAATGAGAAAGAAAAGAATGATCATAAGGATGTTGATAACAATAGAAAAAGATCTTCAAAAAATAAAATTATGAAAGATATAGAGAGGCCTCAGAAGGACCAAGAAATTCCATTCACTCATAAGGTTTCTACTTTACAAATGAATAAAGGTAAATAAGAGATGAGTGAACACAGAGATCAAGAACCTAAATTTCAGAAGCCTTTAATAGAGAAAATGTCCAAGTTAGAAATTGACTTGGAAAATTTGAGAGTTGAAAAGGAAACCATGGAAAAAATGTTGGAAAAGGCACAAATGGAAGTTGCAACAGTTGATTTGAAGAAAAAGATAGATTTTTTGCAGTCTTCAAAATATTCTCATACCGGGCCAGAGAATATTACAGCTTCTAAAACAAAAGCTACCACTTCTAAAGAGGATGATAGCTTTCAAAGGAAACCACTTCATACTAAAAGGTACAAATAGACGTTTGATTTTGTTGATATCCCTGGATACCCTAATGCTTTTCCTAAAGATGCGGGTGATATAGGAGAAAAGTTCCCAAAGTTTGTAGGTAACAATGTTATTTCTTGTGAAACACATTTAAGGAAATTCATTGATTTTGTTGATGATTTGAATATCACCCATGAGGATGTATTAATGAAATTATTTGTTCAGTCCCTAGTGGAGGATGCAAGAGAATGGTTTAGGAGCCTTGCTAGCGGATCTGTTGTTTCTATGGATGAGTTGATTGAATTGTTTAAGGATCAGTATGGAGATAAAACAAATAAAGGATTTTTATTGAATGAGTTCAATAATGTCAAGAAAAATTGCAATGAAGAGGTTACTGAGTTTAACACAAGGTTTCAAAGAGCTATGCACAAACTATTTCAGAAGATAAAGCTAGATGAAGATGTATGTCTAGCAACTTATTTAAATGCTTTTGATTCCAAAATGGGATATGCTCTAAGAGATAAAAACCCTAGAACTCTTAATTGATGCTTATAAAATAGCAGTCAATATTGAAATGAACAGAAGAGTTTCTGGTAATTTAAATAGGAGGGATGACTCAAGGTTTAGTGGAAACAATCTGAAAGATCTAGAGTACAAAGAATATAGGGCTCCTCAGAATAATAGACCGTCTTATAATACTACTTAAAATCCTTAGAACAGAATGCAAAACCATCTGTATGGAACTCAGTTCAAAGATGGGAAGCCTATTACTACACCTAAAAAAGAAAAAAATAGACAACAGAACTCCAAACCCTCTTCATAGAAATTATGTCCATTCCTGCAATGATGATACTTTATGTGAAGCTTGTGAGGCCCCTCATAACCCCAATTTTTGTGTTGTTTCCTTGGATTTGAGAGAAAGTGAGGAACAAGAAAATGATGAGGGTGAACAGTGTGATCATAGTATGACAAATACTTATTTATGCCATGATATTGATTCAAACAGTGAAGATGAAAATCATGATTCCTATATTTCACAAAGGAGGGTTGAGAATCATCATCAACAGATCTTTTCTGATAGTGAAAATGATGAAACCGATGATAGTATAAGATGTTATGCTCAAGATGGTTAGGATGTTCCACTCATAAGGAAAGCTTTAGATGAAGAGAAGGCTAAAATTACTGTGGATTTAGTGAACAACGCTAGAAGCAACTACCATTTGAGAAATAGGGTAGTAGGTGGTGCTGGTAGCCAACCCTCAGGTGTCTTTATAAAGGAAAATAAGATAGACACTAAGTATGTTCAGAAAAAGGAAGGACCTAGTGAAAATGTGAATAAGCATAAGGTAAAAATTATTACAAAGGCCACAGAACCAAATGTTGTACAAGAGGAAGATGCAAAAAGACAAGAAAAAATTGTTCATGTTCAAAAGATAGAGAATAAACAGTTCAAAGAATCAGCCCTGAAAGAACATAATGAAGAAAATGATGTCACTTTTGACAAATAAAAGTTTTCAGATATAAGATACACTCTAGTAGATATGGGTCAATATTTGTCCCAAATGACAGTTAAAGTTCCATTTCTGGAAATGATGAGAATTAAGGAACATAAGGAAAAAGTAATGTCATTATTAAATAGTGTACCCACATTAAAGGTTCAAATTCCAGATAATGTTAGCAAGAAGCTAATTACCAAGGAGAGTGAAACTGAGGTGTTAACATCTGAAATTCCTCAAATATTCTTAAATGTAGCTTCTTCCCCAAAAGTTGTTGACCCATTTTTTCTCTCATTGATAATCAATGATAAGATGCTAAAAAATTTCATGATTGATTTAGGAGCATCTAATACTGTTATGCCAGTGGAAATCATGAGGGCAATGGGATTACAAGTTGATACTCCTTTTGGTAGATGTCGAGCTATGGACTCTAGAGAGGTCCATGTAATTGGTACCACTAAGGCTATGCCTTATAGGTTAGCAATCTTCCCTGATGTAGTGATGACTATACATGTTCTTGTGGTTGACATACCACCTCATTATGGCATGTTGCTATCAAGAAAATGGAGTCCTCAAATGGGAGGTAGTATACAAAATGATTTATCATATGCTACTTTTAACATTGTTGGAGAAAATTTTAAGGTCTTAAGGGAGAGTAGAACTCCTCACATGATAGAAAAATTTGAAGACACTAATATCAATTGTTGCATTTATATAGACATGGAAAATTTTAGAATACCAGAAGGTGAACTTTATTGTCAGCATGAAGAGATTGATCCTATAAATAGAGAGTTGATTATGCAGGGTGATGGATTATGGAAAATATATTTTGATGGAGCTTTCTCTAAAGAAGGATCATGGGAAGGAGTATTGTTGATATATCAATCAGGTACAACTTTTAAGTACTCATTTATGTTAGCCTTCCAATGTACAAACAATACTACAGAGTATGAGGCTTTATTCTTAGGACTTGAAATTGCCATAAAAAGTGGTATAAAATGTTTAAAGGTTTATGGTGATTCTGAGTTGGTGGTAGCACAAGTTAGATCCAAATATGCTGTAAAGAATGACAAATTGAAAATGTGCAAATATGCTATTTGGGATCAACTTGAGATGTTTGATGCCTTTGATATAAGTTGGTTAGAAAGGTCAAAAAATATTATGGCTGATTTTTTGGCAAATGTTGCTTTAAAAAATGATGATTTGACCTTACATGTGGTATCAATATTAGAAGTCAAAACCAGGCCAGTTGTTCCAGACAAAATATACAACTAGCATGTATTTTAGGATGATCAAGATATTCTGAGGTTCATGCAATGTTTAGACCATTATGAGAACCAGAGTATAGATTGTAGTTCCTTACTAGAACATGATGATGGAAAGGACTACATCTTTGGAAATGAAGTTGTCTAGCTAAGTTCTAATTAGATTCCTAGGGGTCTAGTTGATCTTCAAGCATTGTTTGTAAGTCAGAAAAATGATTCATCAAAGTTAAGCAATGCCAAGATTGAGGATTTAGAAGAAATAAACTTAGGATATGAAAGTAGTCCTCAAATAGTTTATACTGGGAAAGGTTTAGATTCTCATAGAAGAACAAATCTAATTAAATTACTGAGAAAATACAAGCATGTCTTTGCTTGGTCATATGAGGACTTGAAAGAATATAGAGAAGACCTCTTTCAACATGAAATCCCTTTGAAATCATATATGAAACCTTTTAGGAAAAAACAAAGGCCTATTAACCCCTTGTTGGCTCCTAAAATGCAACAAGAGTTGATGAAATTAAAATATGTTGGGATAATCCAGCCAATCAAACATTCAACCTGGGTATCAAATTTAGTGCCAATCAGAAAGAAAAATGGTGATATTAGACTATGTGTGGATTTCAAGAATCTAAATATTGCTTCATTGAAAGATAATTATTCATTACCTAATATGGAAGCAATGTTGCATAAAGTAACTGGTTGTGAGTTATTATCTATGATGGATGGTTTCTCAAGTTATAACCAGGTCTTAGTTAAAGAGATAGAGCAGTATAAAATTGCATTTACTACTCCATGTGGAACCTATGTGTATATCAGAATGCCTTTTGGATTAATAAATACAGGAGCAACTTTTTAGAGGGCTATGGATGTGTCTTTCAAAGAATTTATTTATTTATTCATGGTTATTTATCAGGATGACTTGACTGCATACTCCAAAAGAGTTGTTGATCACTGTGATCACTTGGATAAGATTTTTAATAAGGCATTGGAATATGGTGTTTTGCTAAATCCAAAGAAGTGTCATTTTGCAGTCAAAGAAGGAAGGTTTCTTGGACATATAGTGTCTAGGGAAGGGATAAGAATAAACCCTAAGAGAGTAGAAGCAATTAAAAAGGTGATTGCTCCAAAAAACCTAAAAGGTGTGCAATCTTTCTTAGGAAAGATAAATTTTGTTCAGAAGATTTATAGCTAATTTTGCAGAAATTGTTAAACCCATTGTAAAATTGCTAAAGAAAGATGCCAAGTTTGTTTGGAATGAAGAAGCCCAACAAGCATTTGAAAAAATAAAAAAGGTAGTGCAAGAAGATCTAGTTTTGAAATCTCCAGATTATACTAGGCCTTTCTCTTTTTTTTTTTCATACAATTGCTACTATATTGCTTCAGAAGGATGAACAAGGATTTGAACATCCCATAGCTTTTTATAGTAGATCCTTGCAGGCTACAGAGCTTAACTTTGAAATAATGGAGAAATAGGCTTATGCCTTGGTGAAAGCTGTCAAATATTTTAGGCCATACTTGGTTTGTGCCAAAATATAGGCTTATGTTCCTCATTCAGTATTCAAGGATATCCTTACACAATCAGAGGTAACTGGTAAGAGGTGTAAATGGATCACCAAAATTTAGGAATTCAACCTTGAGATCCATATTAAAAAATTAATAAGAGGACAAGGCTTGGCAAAGCTCATGATAGAAGAGAACCTGGATTTAGTATAGTTAAATCAGATGGAATTACATGATCAAGCCATTACTAGCATAGAAAGGTAACCATGCTATACTGATATTGTATTCCTTCTCAAAAATGTTAAGTGTCCTGATCATTTGTCTAAAAATCAGAAAAGGAGTCTGAAACTACAAACTCAAAGGGACACTCTGATCCAAGGTGACTTGTTTTGGAAAGATAAGAATGGTATACTATTGTTATGCCTTGACAGATATCAAGTAGAGAAAGTTTTGACTAAAATGCATGATGGAGAATGTGGAGGTCACTTTTCTGCTAAAACTACTGTCCATAAGATTTTAAGGGTAGGGTACTATTGGCGTACTTTGTTCAAGGATACTTATATGCATGTCAGGAAATGTGATCTATTACTGAACCCAGTGAGTACTGAACCCAGTGAGTACTGAAGTTCCTTTTGCTATGTGGGGGATTGACTTTATTGGTGAATTTCAAGAGAAATATAGTGGAGGACATATTCGGATATTGGTTGCCACAAATTACTTTACAAAGTGGATTGAAGTTATCCCTACAAGGAAAGCAACAAGAAAGGTGGTTAATGAGTTTCTCATGGAGAATATTATAACCAGACTCGGTGTACCCACTAAGTTAGTGATCGACAATGCTATGAGTTTCAGTTCAGAAGAAATGACAAGTTTCTATGAAAGGTATGGGATTACAATATCATACTCATCCCCATATCATCCACAGGCTAATGGATAAGCTGAGTCTAGCAATAAGAGTATATTTAAGATACTGAAAAGGACTCTAGAATAAAATAAGAGAACATGGGACACAAAGTTAAAATTAGCTCTTTGGGCTAATAGGATAACACTCAAAAAGGAAATTGGTAAATCTCCTTTTGAGTTAGTGTATGGATTACAAGCAAGGTTTCCAATTAACAATTTATTGCCAATATGTCAATTTATACAGCAAGAACATTTAGATGTTTATGATAATATGCAAGATAGAATGGTGCAATTGATTGAATTGGATGAAGATAGGAGAAATAGTCAGAAAGAAAACATAAAATCATAGCACAAGATGAAGTACCTATTTAACAAAAGGGCTACTAAGAAAAAATTCCAGGCTAGTGACCTAGTTCTCCAATGGAATGCAAGAGCAGAAGACAAAGGTAAGCACAAGCAATTTGAGTCTTTGTGGCTAGGACCTTTTATTGTTTCAAAATTTTTTGGCAAAGATTCTTATTTATTGAAAAATATGGAGGAAGAAGATTTTGAGTTTCCTATGCATGGGTAATTCTTGACGCCTTTCTTTAATTAAAGATCAAAGTAATGCACAAGTAAATATGTATCATATTGTACATAGTTTCCCTTTTGTTTTAGGTTAGTTGGTCTTTTCTTCATTTTTTGAAGGGTCTGCAACTAGAGATTCTGTGGTTCTTGGACATAAACTATGTTTAGTCAATCCTCAGGTAGAGCCACTCTTGGTTGTATTCCTAGTTCTGGTCCATTTGCAAAATTTTGTGATCCTCTTGCTCTTTTCTTTCCTAAAGGCGGAAGTCTCTCAGTTCCTTGTAATATCCTTGTTGAAATTTATAAGGTCTTCAGGTCAAAATCCATGTGAAAATGCATAACCTCAAAACCCTAGGTCCTGCTCTAAGAAAAAATGAGAAAAACCCTAAATGTGTTCATCATGTTTCTATTTTGTCATTACCTTTTTGAAAAAAACTTAAGTCATGTGTTTTATACATAAGTCGCCTAGTCACGTGATCTTAACAACATATTCCTTTTTTGTTTTGAGACTTACTGATTAACTATTGTCGGGATGTCTCTCAGTGAAATAGAATATTCTTTTTGTTTTGTGAGACTTGGCAGAGCCCTTCAGTCACAAACTCTCCAAATAAAGAAACATGTTAATAATAAACAAAGGGGCCCACAGATGAGTCACAGTGTCGCATGATTGATCTAGCAGTTAGTGAATTATTATGAGACTTGGTGATTGCTTCAGTCATGTGGTCTCTAAACTGTCTTGCGGTTATGTAATGAGTGTAAATTTCATGTCATGTAGTCTCCAAATGTTTTGATAGTTAAGTAAAAGATGTCGAGACTTCGTGACTAGCCACATATAGTTTAGAATACAGAGCAATCGGGTGGTCGATGGATCAAGATGCTGAGTCAATTTTTATTCAGTAATAAAGAGACAAGAAATGGAAGGAGACACGTGTCCAAGGGTGAAAGGATTAATAGGTTTATCACATGGTCTCCCAAAGGAATGAAGTCATCTGACGATTAAGAGACTAAGGTTATAAAGTTCTTCGTTGTCGCATAGTCTCTGAATTGATATAAAGATATTAAAAAATATTCAGCAACTTAGCGGAGCCGTTGGATGCAAAGATGAATAGATCAAACGGTGGTCGTAAAGTCTCTGATCAAAAAGGGTTAAAGGTAAAAGTGCTTATGACTGGGAGATAGTTGTTTGTCGCATAGTCTCTGAATTAAAACCAAAAGCCAATGTTTGTTACGTAGTCTCTAAAATATTCGTTAATTAACATTTGTAATTAGTGATTAGGAAACTAAAGTTAGTCATGGGGTAGCATAAAGAATAAGTATCATTCAGTGACTTGGAGATAAATATAAGAGGTAAGGGTAACAATCAGTCGTGGAGTCGCCGAAAAAACTGAGTTAAGTTTTTCATCCAGTGACTTTGATTTCTTCAGTCGCGTGATCGCCAGAAATAAACTATGGTTAGCCAAGCAAAGAAAATGGCATAGTCGCTAGATTTCTAGAAGAATCAAGGGTTAAAGAGTTGGGTCAGTGACAAGGAGATAATATATAGTCATGTAGTTGCTGTTGTCACTTAGGTTTGCACCCTTGCTGAAAGCTTCTCTAACAGCAACCTAGTGAAACATGGAATCAACCTCCAAGCTGTGGGACTTGAACTACGAGGTTGAATCTCCGGAGAAGGCCAAATTCCTCTACTATCAGGATGCACCTAAAACTATCTCTTGCAAGGAAAAGGGAGAAGGAGATGTAGAAACCAAATTACTTGAAAAGGGAAAGGTGATACACCAAGATAGGGCCTACTTTCTTCTGCCTTGAAACTGCACTACACATCCATGTAACTCAACTAATACAACTTCTACCAAATGATCCTCAGCAAACATGTGAAGGTCAGAGACTAAAATTACTACAAGGGAAGAGAAACTTCTCAATACAGTAATCCAAGCAGAATAGAGACAACACACAATGAACTAGGACCAGCTTGATCAATAAAGGGTAAAACATCTACTCAGTTACTGATTGCAAAAGAGGATAACATGAATTACACAGAATGAGGCATAAGGTAATTACAATAACAGGGAACTGTCATAGAACCAAAAAAGAAGTAGATGGATGAAAATAAATTAGACACAGGAGAAAAATACTACAAATATCAGACTACTTTCCAACCCCTTACCAGACGAGTCTCGACTCATACTTATACAACTTTGAAGCCAACTGCATCCTTCTTACAATAACTTCCTGATCAGATCTTTTCCTGTTTAGCCACTGCTTCACCCCTGAAAGTCATCCTTTCAAAATATCAACATAAATGTTCATCTGAAGAAGTGGTCATGTCACTCTAGAAGAGTTACAAAAGTCTTTGAAGTTCAATAACTGCTCTGCACATTCGAGTGACTACACCTTCTGACCTGCCAATGGTATACTCTGATCCCCCCAAAATCTGATTATTTGCAAAATATCTGATTCTTTTCCCTCAAGAAGATCTGATCCTCCTTTTAACTGGTCGTACCTTAAATTTCCTCTCAATTATGCAAACTGAGACAACCCGAGCCATGAAGAATTCATCTGCAACATCATCGCACAGTCGCAAACCATACTCTCCTCCCTCTGGATTTTGAGTGACTAAGCGAGGAGCTCATCTGCATTACTTTTTCTGTGATCGCACACTCGCGAGTAATCCTCTCATTACTTTACTTTCTGGGTGAGCAGGCGACGAGCTCAATCCCTTCATCAATCGCTCAGTCGTGAGCGTATCCTTCTTTATCTACAATGTCTCGCGACAGAGTGACGAGCACATCTTTCTCTTGGTCGTGCAGTCACGAGCCTCTTCTCTTTTATCTTTTTGCTCGGCCACTGAGCGACATCCTTTTATTTTCTTTGGTCGCACACTCACCCAGACTATACTCTATCTTTCATTTTATGCATGAGTGCGCGACGAGCCCTTTACTCTTGTTAATCGCTCAGTCGTGAGCTGTTTCTCTTTATCTTTTTGCTTGGCGACTGAGCGATGACTTCTCTTTTTCTTCAGTCGCGCACTCGCGAGCTGCAATCTATTTAACCCTATGGCTCAGCGACTGCGCGACCACATGGATCTTCCAGCTCGTCGCGCACCCGCGAGCTACATTCCTTTTATCTCTTATCTTTGGCAAGTGCGCGACACCATCTGCTTCTGCTTGTCGCGCACTCGCAAGCTGTATCCTTTAGGTCCTTATTACTCAGTGACTGAGCGACGAGTGACTTCCTTTTTCGGTCGCACACTCGTGGTTGCCTTCAGTTTAGCTTTGTTTTCTCGGTGAGTGCGTGACTACTCTATTCCTCCATCTTGTCGCGTACTCGCGAGCATCTTATCCTTCATTTGATAGCCACAGCGACTGGGCGACGAGCTGATCATCTCCTTCGGTCGCTCGGTTGCTGACCCTTTTGCCCCTTGAAAACTATCTACGCGACTGCGCGAGGATTCCATTTCTCAGCTCATCGCTGACTCGCAAGCTGGGAACTTGTCGTGAAATGAACATCGCGACTGCGCGATGACCGCCGTAAGTGCTGCACCCGCTCAGTCGCAGAGCTCGAGCGACCTAACATAGATTGACCGCGACTGCGCGATGACATCAAATACAACTCATCATGCACTCGGGGAGAAATGGACTGATGCAGGAAAAGGTTGCGACTGAGCGACGACTGTGATTGGCAGCTTGTCGCGCAGTCGCGCAACTTAAAACTTGAGCAAAACTTTAAAACGCGATTGACATAAGGTCTGATTTTGAAAAGGGAGGCATGACCATTTTGGCGGGAAACACAGAGGATAGCCAAATTGCAAAGGA
>MU223734.1:424052-440289 GCA_018584345.1 Thuja plicata
GGGTTTTCTTTCAATTAAATAAATTAGAAGAATTTTATTTAATTAAATGGGGAAAATTGAATTTAATTAAATAAGAGAAATTTAATTAAAAGGGAGATTAAATCTTTTAATTAAATAAGAGGAATTTAATTAAAAGGGAGATTAAATATTTTAATTAAATGAGAGGAATTTTATTTAATTAAAAGGGAGATTAAATCTTTTAATTAAATAAGATGAATTTCATTTAATTAAAAGGGGGATTAAATATTTTAATTAAATAAAAATGATCAAACCTTAAGAAATATTGAAATAATTGAATAATTGAATTAATTACAATTTGATCAAGGAAATTGATTTGAATTGAAAATGTTGCAAAGCGTTGATTCAAGAAATTGATAAATTGATAAAATGATAAATGGGGCCCAAAGTCTAGGCGACCATTTTAGGGTGCATACATTTGCCCCTCTTTGACAAATGTGTGGTTGAATCGGGAACACATGTAGTAAAAGAATGCAGTTGAAGTGTGAGGTCGACTTGGGATCACAAAACAACCTAGACGTGTGGTCGATTCAGGAACACATAACGACAAAAATAAGCACAACTGAAAAAGACAAAGCCAACACCAAAATAAGTAATTGACATGTCAGAGATAAGAATCTCAAGCAAGATTGATATAATTGATAAAGCTTAATCAAAGATTGAAGTTTGATAGGTATTGCCCCCTCATGATCAAAATTTAAATGAGATAGAGGAGAAACAACAAATTGATAAATTTGATCAAATTGAACTAAAGATAAGGTTCTTGATGTAAGATGAAAGATATAAGGATCACAGAACCAAGGTAGATCAAGCATGAAAGATTATGCCCCAAGGTTGAATTAGAAGAAGAAGAAGAAGAAGAAGAAGAAGAAGAAGACGAAGAAGAAGAAGAAGAAGAAGAAGAAGTGGGGTGAAAGAAAATGGAAGATAGAAGTTTGAAAGAGGTGGAAACAAATTGAGAGAAGAAAGAGAATTTGCCTTAAGAAAGAGAATGCCCCAAAATTAATCAACTGTTTAAGATAAAAAAAATTTGATTGAGATCACAAAAAGAAGATAAGGAAATGAAGACCAGAATGTGATCACAGTTGATTAAAAGTCCACAAGAAAGATGATGGAAAACCCTCTCAGACTCATAATGCAGCCTAAAATGCAAATAAACTCGAGGTCTAACAATGCAATCTACATGAAAATGCAAAGGTGTACTTGCAATAGAGAAACAAACATAAGATCTTGTGTTCATTATTCATAAGAGAATGTAAAGGAACTTATTTTCATCATTGGGACATTATTAATGAACATCAGAAAATCACACAATCATCACTAGTCACAAGTGCAACTATAAAGCTATGAATGCGATTTATATCGGAAACAACACACAACCATCACTAGTCACGAGTGCAACTATGAAGATATGAATGTGATGTATATCAGATTTGAAATGTGGAAAGATTCTAACATAAGCATCAAAGACATAAAGGTCAAGATGACTGTTATGTTAGCTTACCCAATTTAATATAGCAAAACCATGCTCGCATCAAGGCATAGAGGCCAGGATGACCAACAAAATGGTTGTGCAAAAATAGTGAAGCATAAAGTAGGAAGAAAATAAAAACATGTCCCAAGTCCCAAGTCCTCTAGCTATGCATCACGGAGAGACTTATTAGACAAGGACACTCAACGAAAATCAATAACGGTCAACACACAAAGAAAATATCATGACATAGCTCAAGCATTAAGTGTTGCATTTAAAAATTTAAGTGTTAACTGATACTGAGTTACGAGGATAAGGATCAAATGCCTACAAGCAAGAAAGACCACATGACAAAATTGGGAAAGACCAAACCAATAAGTGTTGAAAAACACTCGATGTCAAGGGTTGCATTGAAAAATACAGTTGAGAGTGGTATTGAAAAACACCATTTGTGAGATGTCCTAAAGACTAACACATCCAAGAGACCGAAGGTAACACAATTATACCCCCTAGACAAAGACAAAGACCAATTCCAGACCAAGGCAACAAGGACAAGGCATGATGGAGAAAGGCTAAGTGTCAAGGACATGCGCTAAGAAATAGGGGTGCAAAGACCTCAAGTAGCGCTTGTTTCCAGGTTCTCACCACTTAGATTTTATTAAAAAAATTTCTCTTTCATTTTTTTCATTTTTTTCTTCTTTTTTTTAGGAATTTTTATAATTTTTTTGAATTTTTTCTAACAAGGCGCCTGTTTCCAGGTTTTCACCAAGGCACTTTTTCTTTTTTTTTTTAAATTTTTTTTTGAGTTTTTTGATTTTTTTTGTATTTTTCAGAATATATTATTTTTTTGAGATACATCAAAGCGCCTATTGATAGGTTTTCACTAAGATGATCATTTTTTCAAGACATTTTCCAATTTTTAGATTTTTTGACAATATATCATTTTTTTGAATTTTTTTAGGATCAATAAATATGTACAAAGGATGCCCCTAGACAAAATGGGCATCAAACTCCCTAGCAAGATCACATCATGCAGTCCCAATGTTTAGCAAGGAGGAGGAAAAGAAGGATTAGCAAGCTAGTGAAAGAGAGGGAAGACATGAAAATGAAGGAGAATGAAGGGAAGAAATCCTCAAAGGTAAACTCCTCAAGAGTACCCAAGCTAGGGAGAAGAAAGAAACATCATGTAAAGAACATTTGGACAAGAAATGAAAGGCCAGCATAGGATAAGTGACAAAAGCGTAATGCAATAGCAGGAAAAGATGTATTCCAAAGGAGTAGAAATGCCAAGAGGCTTCATAGCACCGTGTTTTACTCTTTTTTTTTTATTAGATCAAGACAAATGGGGAAAAGGATAGTGATAGGAGAAAATGAATGGAGGAATATAGAGGTGAAGGATAAACATGAAAGGAATGAAAGCAAGATCATCATAAGATAGCTCACAAGATAGCCCAAATATTTGTGTATAGATCAACATTGTCAAGATCAAAGAGAGAATACAGAATGGATGAAAGATGTAGAAGAACTAAGCATCATGCCTGATTGCCAAGTTTTCATCATGGTACCTATCCAAGGTGCCACAAGGGAGTGGTTTTCACCATAGGACGAAATTATTTCTCTTTAATTTTAAATTCTTTTTTTTAATATTATTTTTGAATTTTTTTTTTTGAAATTTTTTGAATTTTTTGGAAGAAAGCAAGCTTTTTAGATAATGCTCCTTGGAAGGATAAACTATGATATACCAAGGATCCAAAATGATATGCTCAAAGATGTTGATAGGGAAAGGAAGATGAAAGAGAAAAAAATGGAGGATAAGGTTTTATGCAAAGCGAGTGAGGTTGGAAGATAGGAGGAATAAGCAAATGAGGAAAAAGAGTAGAAGGTAGAGGGATAGTGAATGGAAAGATTGTGAAAGGGTAGCCGGAAAGGAAGGCAAGATCAACATCGACACACACCTTGAAGGGTGGCGAGAGGATGGAGGAAATGTGAATGAAGGAATACGTGAAGGAATATGGTGAATGGATAATAGAGGTTGCAGTTTAGGTGCATGGAATGAAAGAATGTTTTTGGAAGAAGATGAAGTGGAAGCCTTTGGAAGCTTGAATGTCAACCTCACTTTTTTCTCAACATGAGAATCTTTCAAGAGAGACTTTGGAATCCATATAGTCGTAGGCTTTTCATTTTTTTTTTATGATTTAGAGAGAATATCTTCAATGATGGATTTTGGAACCCATACTTGTCTTGTAGTTTTCTTCTTACATGTCTCTTTTGACTTTATGTCCCCATGTCGATTAGAGGAGACATGGTGATGTTCTTTTTTATATGGATTCTTTTATTGCTTGTTTTTCTTGTATTGAACATTCAAATTTCTTCCAAAATAATTACGACTTGTGGAGGAAGAAGAAGAATATGACTGGTTTAGATGAGTGGATGGATGAAAATGATTCAAGGGTATGCATCTATGTTGATCTTGAGGAAAGATAGGAGATGGTGGGATGTAAGGACCCAAGATGGATGATGAATTAGGAGATTTAGGAGGGGAAAGTGAAGGGACATAAGGACCCAAGATGGAAGGAAAATGTGAAGGCCTTAGTATTGGTGGAGGAGGTCCAAGGATGGACGTGGAAGATGCAAAAGGACAATCAATAAGTTCATCGGCATGTATATGACAACCAAGGATTTCAGCATCTTTAGAGTGAGCATTAGGATTTTCAATAGGATCGTGAACATCTTGAATAGGAGAACCTTCATTGATAGGATTTTTTGAAGCTTGGAAAGACTTAGGAAGAGTAGAAAGTGGAACTGAACATGAAGTGGTAGAACAAGAAGATGGAATACTTTGATCTTGACAATGATTTTTGGATAGCATAAGCACACAATTTTTCTCTTGATTTTCAATAGGCTCAACATTGGAAGTAACAATACCATTTTTAATAACCTTAATGGAAGTATCATCTTTGGAAAGTTCAAGTGTAGTAAGGTTATTTTGATTTTCAAAAAGCTCAACGGTGTAAGTAGTGACTTGATCTTGCTTAGGAGAAGACTTAAGACATGGTGGAATGAATGAGAAAGTGTGTAAGGGATCAAAAGAACCATGAAGCAGATAAGAGTCATCATAAAGAGGATTGGAATACATGGAGGTTTCTTGATCTTGATCTTTCTTTATGTTCTTTTATTTATCATTTTTAGAGTCCTCTTGACATGGAGCCACTTCTAAGGACAAGGAAGCATGTTGGATTTGTATGGAGACTTGGGAAGAGATGAGGAAGGATTAACTGAAGTTATAGGCATTATAGCATTTGAAGGCTTAGGCTCTTTAGGTTCAGCATGATTAAAAGTATTTTCAGCCAAGTGAAGGTTAGCTTGAGTATCTTTAAGAGGTAGCCCTTGAGAATAATTATAGCGAACTACATGAAAAGCATTAGGAATTTTTTCAGATGAAGGATTTGTGGAAGGTTTGGCAACTTTAGGAGATGTATGAGTATTGGAAGAAGTAGAGGATGGAAGGGAATCATTAGAAGACAAAGGTTTATCATTAACATGATCTTGCTTGAAAGTGTAATCTTTATTTTCATTTCAGAACTGATCTTAGAGGAGCAATGCTCGTAGTATTGACGTTTATAATCAGTGCGGTAAAATTTCTCTTTCTCAATAGAAGCATCAAAGAGGTATTGTTCACAAAACTCATCAAAGTTTCTTTAAAAATTAGAATCATATGGATCACCATCACGATCTATCCAATAGGATGGCCCTTTAGCAAGAAAAAGCACATGACAAGGAGGACCCTTAGGAATAGAAGTGTCATAATCATGTCTTTGTATTTCATCATAATAGCCATCATCAGAATAGGCATCAAAGCTACAATAAATGGGATCATCAGAGTCATAAAAGATGGGCGTGTCATTCTTCATAGAAGAGGTATCACAAGGATTATCACGTTACTCATTATGGTATACATTTTGAAGAGAATCATGACTCTTGAGAGAAGTAGAAGAAGAAAAAGATCGTGAAGAAGAAGAATGTGAAGACTTGGTGAAAGAAGAATGTTTGGATGATGATGAATGATGCAAAGACTTAGAAGAAGAATAATGTTTAGATGGTGAGGAACGATGAGAATATTTAGAAGAAGAATAATGTTTAGATGATGAGGAATGATGAGAAGATTTAGAAGATGAAATATGTTTGGAAGAAGAAGATCATGGTGACAAGATCATGTGCACGACTTCAAGGAAGACATCTGACTCTCTCAATTTTCATTGTATTTTTGTTGTGGATTCATCACTCATGTAACATCCAGAAGAACGACATGTCATAAGTTCATCAATAAGTGTGATATCATCCATTGTCAAGAGCCCTTTCCTAAGAAGATAGCAGAGATTCATAGTTCTAGAAGAGAAGGAATCAAGAATGAAAGTGATAGAATAGATGAAAATAGAAGAAGATAGACTAAATAATAAGAGGAAAATAATCAAAAAGATGTGAAAATCTTAGGAAGAAATAGGAAGAAGCATGAAAGAAGAAGAGAAGAATTGAAATGGAAGACTAGAAAGACATGGGAGATATGGAAGAAAGAAGACCAAGAGTCATTTTGCATAAATCGATACCATTTAAGTTCATTTGGATGTTGAGAAGCATGTTATTACACTCTTTTGGGGAGATCTATTGAAGTTTTTATCACCCAAGAACTCAAATTTGTTCTTTTTAATTGACCAACTAGATGCATTAACAAATTTTATCATGAATCAAGCACATATGACAGCAATCAGGGAGGTCAAGCAATCAATGTCTTCAAATAATGAGCAAGGGACAAAGAAACCTTGCACATGAACATAGATAGTGTCATAGTAATTCTACTCCATAAAAATGCTACTTGTGTATGTTGTCAAATATTTTCCAATCACGCACATAGTCCTAGAAAAGAAAAAGTTGGTTGCACTATGGTTCTTTGTATTGGCTTGACTCTGCAACTTTTGCAATCTCAAGTAGGTGAAATCCAATCCTGGTAGACCAAGGTTTTGATACAGTCTGAGAATTTAATCAAACAGGAGTTGCTAAGGAGATCTTACAACCCACAAGAAACTACACCCGTGGAGATTTCTTCCACAAGGACATTTATATAGCGGTTGTTACTACCATGGAAAAAATGGCTATTACAGCTTGAGGTTCTGTCCACGTGGTTGAACCAATAAAGGGAATGTCCACTATGGTTAACCCTCTCTAACAAGGAAGACTCACAATAAGGACCACATGGGGACTTAGTTCAGATTCAAGGGTTCCAAGTTTCTTATTCTCCCAAAAAGGGAAAAGAGCATAATCCTCTAGCCTCTTCACCTCATCAAAACATAGAAAACATGATTCATTGACCCACTATTTTGAAATCACCTCATTCAAGGCTCACACAACAACAAATGACACCAATCCCCCAAAGAGAGAAAGTATTGCCAAAAGTTGAAGCCCAAATCAAGTTGACCAATGAGGTAAAAACAAAATCCTTCCCTACCTACAAGGGGATCTATCATCAAGAAGAGCTTCACATGTAAAAAAATCAAATGAATCCCACTCTCTCAAGATTTCCACAAATAGTGTTCATAGGGCATAATTACTATGTGAAACATATATGCAAGAAAACAAACCTAGGTCCATTTTTAGAGCACCAATTGGAAATGTGATCTATGAAAGAAAGAAATACTCAAGCTAAACACATGAGATGTTCATTTTAATTCCCAAAATCAAAATTTTATAGAGAGAAAAAAAATACCTCAAATCCAATGCAACATGAATCGTATTGTTGTTTATCCAAGAAAGTCCAAGAAATCCTCACGAACTCTCCAACATAAGACAAGCAAACAAGCAAACAAGATATGCAATGTATATTCAACTTATATCAAACCCTAGGGGTAGATCTAAAAATCAATTCTTAGGAAGAATAATAACCAGAAAATAATCCAAATGACAACTCACATCATGCATTGAACCATGTGAAAAATAAGTGCAAGCTAATCATTAAATGCCCTTTTTTTAATTTTGATTTTTGACCTAGTCAACAAGATCTGATTTGTTTGCTATTAATTCGGATCCCAAACCCTAAATATAGAAAAGAGACCCCTATTAAAAAATAGATAGCTTTCCAAAAATGTCATAATTTTAAAAATATCTTTTTATTTGTGCCCTAGGGAGCCATTTTCCTAAAATAGACTAGTTTTCATAAATTGACCAAATGAGCTATAATATTGCATCCAAATTTAAAAATCAAAGAATGGACCTCCTGTAGAATTTAAAGAAATTTCTAAAAATGTAAAAATTTCTAAAAAATTTGATGATTTGCGCCAAAAAATAAGGTTTTATGAAAAATAGAGAAAAAATTATAAAAACATCAAAATATCTCAGAAAATCCTAAATTTTTTATTGCAGCTTCTCTGATATGTCACCAACCTACAAAAAAAATTTCAGACTGAAACTTCTAGTCATTTAGGAGATATGATCAAATCTTTGAAAATCTAGGGTTTTCATCTCCAAGCAAATCTGCACAATGGTTAGGCTTGAACAACTTTAATAAAATAACAATGTAAAGATTAGAAAATCTAAGATCTAAATAAAAAGGATGAAAATTAGGAGCATCATGCCCCAAGGTGGGTGCCAAAAATTCTAAAAATAAGAGCCCAATTGAAATTTGATGGAGAAGAAACAATCACAAATGACGCTCTATTAGCCTTGCAATCATATGACTCTGACAGTGAGGATATCTCACTAGATGAGGCCAGGTAGATGGTATTAAATAGTGGCATATTGCTTGCTAAAGGCTGGGATTTGGCTTCAGTTTTCATCATTGATCAGATAAGAAAGTAGCCAGATTTGAAAATGGCAAGTGAGGTAAAAATTGGAGACATGATAAAGGGTTTTGGGTATAGCCCAAAGTCTCAAGCCTTTGCCATGTGGAGCCTTTGCACAAAAGACCAGAAACCTTAGTTGGTGAACATCCAAGAGAATATGGTGGGTAATCAAATGGTTTGGTCAGTACAGAATACAAGGGATCTAGAGATATCCTAGATTATGACACACTGGGCACACTTAAATGAAGACAAGACCAAGCAACTATCTGATAAGTGTAACATTTTGATTGAGCAGATTAGTGCTTTGGCCAAAGACAAAGATTTGTGCCACATCAAGATACACCAATAGGATAAGGCAATTGCTGAGTTGCTAAAGCAACTAGAAGAAAATCCTGAAGTAGTGTATGTACCTTCACAACCACCTTTGCAAATTGAGGAGAAAGCAAAGTCAGAGGAGGTGGTTGAAAAGGATGACATGGGAGAAAAGAAGAATGAGATAGCCTTGAATGAATTTAGGTGCATTTTGCAACATAGAATTGATATATTAAAGGATAAGACAGATGTCATCCTCAATGCATATAAAAATTTACCCACCCCACACATAGAGATAATGGGGTATCTTGTTGTATTAAACCCTTATTTTGTTAATTGGTCTCCTAGGGTGCAACTGTTTGAGAAACTTGCCTTTTTGCAGCCCTTAAAGAAAGAATTGCCTGAGGTGGTGATAGAGGTAGGAGATGATATTAAAAAGGTAAATGTGGCCTTATCATTCTTCAAGTGCAATTTGAATTAAGTAGAGGTTAAATTGAGCATGTTTTCTTCAGATTTCAACAGATTTGTTCCTTCCCTTAGAGGAGAAGATGATCAGATAAAGGCCTTGGAGGTCTGGAAGAATGAGTTTGACAGTAAGATGCCTAATAATGAGGCATTCATTTTAGGATCTGATTTAGATTTGGAAGGCTTCAATAAGATTTTGGATGAAGCTTTCAAGGCGGAGACTGACATCAATAAATTCCTAGTGGATGTTAAAAACATCATCGATGTCAGATGGGATAGGCAAAAGGCACAGGTATAGAGCACACAAAGCTTTAAATGGACTATTGAGGATGAAGTGATAGCATGGGAACTAAAGATTAGGCCCAAGAAAAAGAACCCTACAGTGGAGGAAGAAGTCTTGGACAACGAATGAAGGTGAACACTTGGTGCCTCACTATTGAGTATAATGAAGTTAGTTATTATTGAAGGAAAGTGTAGGTGAGCTTGTAAGGCTAGTCACCTAAACTTGACATAAATATTACAGGCTACCATGAATACTGTAAGAACAAAGGCACCAGATTTAGAGAAGAACAAAGAATATCAGATTCCATCTCTTAATTTTGTCTTTCCACCGCTTCTACATTCTCTTGTTTTGTCTTTTCTATAGTTTTAGGGTTAGGTTTCTAAAACCATCCAAAGCTTGTTGCATCCTAAAGAATAGGTTTCCAAGATGGTTAACGACCTATAAATAAACAAAAAAGTTGTAGTAGTAAAAGAGATGAGATATATTGCAAAAATCAGACTTTCTAAATTGGTGTCTATGTTTTCAAGCTTCAAAGCTTTTCATGTATGAAAGTAGGATCATATCAATAAAATACGATGCAATTTTACTCTTTTTTATTGTTGTCTCTTTGTTTCTTGTGTATGCTCTTTTACGTTTAAATCTGCAAGGCACATGTTAAGCATCTTGGTTATAAGGTAACTATTTAATTACTTGCAAGTTTCTTTTAAGAAAAAAACTAAGTTTTGTGAGTAGTTCTAGGGAGCATAACAGTATTCAAGGATTTGATACAATATTCTAGAGGTAACTAGATAATTTGTAAGGCAGTTTATCTAAATTGCATGTAGGTTGTAAGGTAGCTTACTGTATTTTGTTTCTATGAAACTTTAGCTCATTGAATCTATAGCCCAAAGGACATGCACTGATCTAAGATTTGGTCTGATAATCTATCAACATCCAGGTATTCAAAACTATTCAAAATTATTTTAATCAAAATATTTCTGTTACTAAGAACAAACAAGATGAACTCATTAAGGACTCATATCCACAGGATATTGTCCATCTTAGTGATTCCTTAGAGATTGAATCAACTAGGTTATCCCTCCTTAAAAGAAACAAGGATGAAAATCCTTGTATCACTGATTTATGCTATATTTACAATCACGATTTGTATGGTTAAGTTTTGCATTTGGTTATGCTTGGCCATTTGCAAGGTTTTTCATAAGTTGGTTTAACAAAGATACATAGAAAATCAGTGTCCACATTAATATATAATGTGTAATTAGTAATCATATAGAGGTAAAAACTACCTGAGTATTTATGGAGCTCAAAAATGAAGAAGGATCTTATCCAATCCTTAGCAATTAGGCTTTCCTTGTATCTAAATCAGTATTAGAAGGCATAGTGTTCAAGTAGTCATTTCAAGCATTGTGATTCATACAAGAAAAATCCCTAACATGACCAATGTCAATTGAAATGTTTGGGCCATCCGACCAGGATGCCAAACTCACGATGCTCAATTTTGACACAAAATGGTCGATATGTAGACTAGTCTTGGTGAGGGTTTTGACCAAAGTTTGTTGAAATTTTTACCAATATGGAATGTTAAGAAGAAAACCTCAAGATAAATATCCAGAGTAATCACCAACAACATCCTGGTCGGTGATTAGTCTAGATATTTATCTTTAGGTATTTGTGTTACTTTGCATTAATATATATGGCTATGTATTTATTTATGTTACTTTACTATTAGCATAATGTTTTATTATGAACTTATTTGACAGTAGTTACTAGCTATTAATTGAGACAACTGCAAACATTTTAATAGATTTTCATAATTAAAAAAGAGCTCTACAAAGCTATAGTCCCACCTTGTGCTAGAAAGGATAAGTTTAAAGCATTGCATGAGTTGTTTGAATAGAAAAAAATTCAATAAACACATTTGTCTATATGGTAAAAAAAAAATTAATGATTACAAATTCAATATTGAACATTGTGCTCAGTAAATGTTCTAACATTATCTACTGCACAATGCAAATCTTGACTATTTTCAGTTGCTGATTTGAAAAGATGACAAAATGAAACCAACATAGTTAACATAATTAAAACATTAGTCTTCTAGCATAGAGTTGAAGAGGATGTCAACGTAGGAATCTAGTCTTTGTGCATAGATGAAAAAGTAAAACTGTTCCAAATGATGCACGTTGCAAATAGTAACTATTACAAAATTTCACAAAACTTAATGTACATATTGTGACCATTGTTGAATCTTGCTGCAGATATTGTAATAAAAATTTAGGGAATTAATTGTTAGATCTTGTTATTTTGGAGAGAGTAAGAAAATTTTCTACGAGGAAATTGAAACCTAACATGGAAATGTTTGATGAAGTTGTCCAACAAAGTAATGTATGTCTAAAAATATGAACTTATATAAACATTTACTGGTAGACACACCATTCAATCAATGATAAATGCATGCAATGTTGTTATAGATAAAATATTCAAAATTTCCAAACAAAATTTGTTTACATAACAAAGGTAAAGTAAAGCTACATCATATTGATGCAGATCCTTCTCAGACAGGTGTGCAAAAAATTGATTAGCCTTGACAATACACCTTGCACCACTTTTCCCCATTCCTTCACGCAATGGGGATCACACTTCCTTTCTTGACAATGGTGTTTTTACAACTATTACAATCTAAGTTTTGACCAATTTTTTGCTAATACTAAAGAAAAATATCAGCTGTAGTTGACAATCTAATAGTAATACTACAAATCATTTTGTTCAAATTTGAGTACTAACATTATTAAAAACCAAAAAAATCAAGATTTTTAAATGATTTAGCATTCAAAAAATTATGGCTTAAAATCCTTCTAATGTCTTATCCATGCTCTTCGAGTCTATTGTTAAAAACCCTTTTATTATCATCCTAGCAGACACATTCACAATATTCTGAAAATAGACTAACCAAACTTTAAAGTTGCAGTTCACAAACCTTTGAAAGTGAATGGTAGAAGTTGGAATATTCTTCATCAGTGACCTCCTTTGGATTCTGAAGCTAGACTTCCTTGACATCATTTACAAGCTCCCATTCATATGTCATTTCCTTAACAGTTTTAGCCTTAGGCTCTAGACGTAAGTGGTACATGCAATAAAGAAGTATAAGAATAATATAAAATTCCCTATTTTCCACACCATCTGATGCTCATCAAACTAACTATAAAAGAACTGTAAGGAGCCAATGTTTAAAAAAATTATTCACTTGTGTTTGGTTCACAAAATTATTAGGAGGATTTATTAGGCATAAAAATATCAAACTAGATTCCTCATCTGATTCTTCTTTAGAGATTTCACCTACAAGAAGATAATAAGGAGTTAATCAATCTAATCAAATTGATATGAAAATCCATATAATCACATTATATTTTCTCTACTACAATCTAAAATTGATATGAAAATCCATATAATCACATTATATTTTCTCTACTACAATCTAAAATTGATATGAAAATCCATATAATCACATTATATTTTCTCTACTACAAGCTAAAACTTCACAAAGTTTATGCTAAGATAAGCCTATGTTTGTTGCCAAAACTAGCATAGGTGTCATAACAACACAAATTTAAACTTCTATGAAGACCTGTTTTATTTTTCCATGGCTTTCAAAAAGTCAAATAAAAACAAA
This sequence comes from Thuja plicata, assembly GCA_018584345.1. Lineage (NCBI taxonomy): Eukaryota > Viridiplantae > Streptophyta > Pinopsida > Cupressales > Cupressaceae > Thuja > Thuja plicata. The sequence goes on from MU223734.1 coordinate 437,099, forward strand.
TTAATTTTACTATATATTTAATTTCACATTTTAATAACAATTTTACTTACTCATATTTTTACAATTTTAAGGAAAATGTTACCAGAGTTGAATGCATAAACTTTGTGCATAATTGAAATGCAGAAATTATTCTATAATATCTTTCAAAACATTTAATCATGTTCGCCTCACTTACACTACCATTGTTTTCTTCTTAGTACTATTTAATTTTTAATATATGAGTTGTATTCCATAGTAAGGATATTGGTTGTCGAATTCAAGACCTAACCAATCATTTTGGTACTGACCCTATAAAATTGTCAAAGATACCCATTTAAGATAAATTCACAAAATATTTTTTCTATTTTTTGTAGATTATAAGCCACACATATATGTAGGGATTCCATTGTTTTCAAAGTGAAAATTTGCTTCAACGAGAAATTATACCTAATAATAATGTTAGGGAAGATTTCCTTACCTCCAATGCCTAGTACTGGAAACTGATGTAAGACATGGGATATCGCCACATGGACTTTGGAATATCCTTTGGAAGCCTAAAATATTCTAATACCAGCATGAACATTGACTGAAATTAAAAAGAAAACAAATAGAAAAACAAATACTTAAAGCAGATGCGAACAAGAATTTTAGCAAGACTTCAATTGTTGGATAGAAAACTTTCAAGAATTAAAATCAAGCATTAAAGGAGTTGCTTTTTCCAGTGAATGTAGTGTGAAGAAGATATTCTATAACTATAGATAATTTTGTGATGATGCATTGATGATATGAAGAAGTCATTTCTGAGTGTAATTTCATTCCTAACCGGATAAAAAAATTGTGAAAATTCATTTTCTATTGAGTCTTGCAAGTTTTATAAGTTGGTATCTCTTGGAAAATTCATTAATGTAATTGGATAGTGGAGTAGACTATATCTTTGGAGAATATTTAATATGGATTTTGAGACCAATCAATGCACATACTCAATGCTTCTCAGAGAAAAACCCAAAGCAGTAGAATAGATTCATAGTCTTACAATTTAATATCATTATATATTCTCACATATAATGAGTCTTTTGTGCATAATCATTATATATGCTAACAGGACAATAGCTAGTTAGGCATCTGAAATATTAGTCTTGTTAGCAAATGACCTATTAAAGTAATACTAAGCTTCCTTCCAAAGAATGCAAGCTAAGATCTCATATCTCAGATCCCATGGTTGCAAAGTAAGACAATAAAGTTGAAGGAGATGTCTAGGAAAATAAACTCAAATATATATAAGAGAAACAACAGTAACTATCATAAGAAATTTTTTTTCATGGTTATTGTGGTGAATCAATCAGAAGTAGTAAATATGGGGACTGGATAAATATGGCCACTGAAATGAATGATCAACACAGACTGAGATTATACACATGTTGTCTTGAATAAAAGATCCTTCAGATCCATTGTATTATGAATAAAGCTTAATCTTTACATGGAAGTATTGGCAAGCTTCAAAAGGCCACATTTTTTGATAGTCATCTCTTTGTCTGCATAGCCAGCTCTTCTTCAAGAAGTTTTATGCACAACACTTGGGGCTTTCTTCTCTTGATATCTTGCACCCATTGTTGTATTGTCAATCTGCTTATGCAAAGATTGATTTTTATCAGCAACCTTTTTATTTTAACATCTTTATATTTAGATAGAACCTTAGTTTTCTTGTTAGTAATGTTTGGCATATCCAATTTTAAAAATTTCATAGCTTAATTGGGAGCATTAAGTTCCATAATCTCATCTTGTAGTTAATGGATGGAAAATATAGAAGCATCCTTAAGAATGGAAGATGACCTTGAATTTTCTCAAGAAAGTTCATCAAGGCTAAGCAATTCATCATGACTGCCTGAAGCTCACAAATTTTTACCTTTATTGATTTAAGGTTGTACTATGACAAATATTAAAGAAATGAAAACAATTGTTCTTTTTAGAGATTGAGAATGGTTTTTTTTTTTAACAAGATGGTTAATACTTAATAGTAAATAGTGAATACCTTATCTCTTATTTAATGCATGCTACCTTGTGCCACCAAGCTTAGAGTACTGTTTGACTTATAAACTATGTTGGATGCTTACTGATATTTAGATTAGCAACTCTATTAATATTGGACTAAGCCTGCTCTTAAAAGTCCATGGAGCATGGCACCATATTCTATCAATTGTTTCCATAGGTCCAAAATTTAAAGCAAGAGTGGAGTGATGATAAATAGGTAAAAAATTATTGATATAAATACCCTTCTTAGTTCTGAATACTTATCTTCCCTAGCACATTCAATTCTCTTTTTTGATATTTTAGTACTTTTTCTATTGTCATTTTTTTCAAATTTTATCTTTGTCAGTTTCACACATGCTTGAGTAATGGAGACTCTGTTGTGTGCTAATGGTGATTCCCCATGATTAATTATACTTTAATTACAAGAAGACTGTCTTGGTCCCTTTCAACAAAGAAAATTTTAGCAAAGTTTATGCCATTATGTCATGAACTAAAAAGGTCTTTTACAATTTAAAGGATTCATTAGTATTCAGAGTGGCAACTTGGTTTGAAAAATAAGCACAAGTACAAAAAACATGATTTGGTTTTAGCAAGGTCATACTATTTTGGTTTTAGCAACAAAGAAATAATCTGGTTTTAGTGACAAATAAGCAAATTCAGTTTCTTAGCAAAACAAAGAACCAATTTGGTTTTAGAAATGATTCAATTTAGGTTTTCTAAGATTATTGAGAATATATTTCAAACATCTTTTCATAGTTTTGGCATATTTGCATAGGTTTGAAGTGTGAGATTATGATGTGACACTGTCAAGAAATATTGCATGTAGGCAGTGTTGTTGCTAAAGGAGGCCGCATAGAAAAGCTAATGAATGTGGGTATGCAAGTGGCTAATGATAATTAATGATCTTTTGATTTTTCAAGTTTTCTATTATGTTGTTTTCTATTTTGTTAGGATGTGTTGACTAATGCTGACAATTAATTAAGCAAATCTTGCCCTAGATGCATGCTAGTGGTATTAGCGCAGAATCTTATACAAGGATTTTCTATATGTGTGGTCACTAATGGTGTTTGTTTATGTTTTTCAGTCAAATAATGAAAGCAAGCAAATGTCGTGGGATGATATGAGGTTTATAACAATGCAACTCTTAAATGATGTGTTTCTAAATGAAATTATTTTTAATATAT
>MU223734.1:440339-471726 GCA_018584345.1 Thuja plicata
TATATATATATATATATAGCTTGTAAAAATGCAAGTCTAGTGTCCAAGATAATATTCAGCTAGTAATTAGTTTTCAACGAGTTATGATGATTCCACAATGTTAGAAATTAAAATAGAACTATTTTTGAGATATCCTATATAAGTTTTGTGTAGAAGACTCCATGTATAAAGTGTGCTTTAGTGGTCAAGATTATTAGTTGATCTATGCCACAATGCGAAACAATATTCTCAAATTTATATCAAATGGCTCTAGTATATTAGTAAGCACTAAAGCATAAATAGTAAGAATAAAACAAACCTAAATGGGGCTATAATGTGATGAACTGGGGAAATCTCAGGTTGTAGAAGGTGAGAATGGTTGTAGTTGGCAAATTATAGGCTTGGATGAAGTTGATATGTATATGCACAGTAGCAAGTGAGCCTGTACGAGGCTTCAAATACATAAGAATAGTGTGTTACAAGTCTTAGGAGGCTACAAACTAAAAACACAATGAATTGAAAGCATTTATATTGCTGTAGTAATTCAAAATGATGAAATTATAGTGATTTGGGGATATCAATGTGCAAGGGAAGTGATGAATAACATTGGAGGGCTACAAGTTTTATTGCAAGATGAAGATTAAATGTGTTTAAGGTGCAAAACAATGTTGAATAATGACAGTGTTTCCAATAGATCATAGAACTTGTTGTTTTATCCTATCATAAATGTTTCAATATCTAAGATAATAAAAAATCATGGATGTGATCCTTATCATCTTTAGGTATCTTACTATGAATAGACTAGAAATACTGGGCTTCATTCTATGTTTCGGAGGGCTCCTCTAACACTCTGTAATCTAACTATTTTAGCACCTTTTGAGAAACCAAGAGATGGTTAATGACACATGAAACCTTGAGTACATGGGTAGAATCTCTTTCACCACCCCAAAGAACTCATGAAAATTGTAGAGGCTTACATATATATAAAATTTCACAAAATTAAAGAGGCTTACATATATATAAAATTTCCAAGTAGAATTTGGAAAATCAATATGGATTCCATTATTTAGTGTGTTGATACAGTTGATGTGACAATGAGGGAACTAAGTTTTTGGTCATTATATAGACAAAAAACCATATTGACATATAAAAAATAAGGTATTCTAATATGATATTCAATCATTCTTAATTACTATATAATTTATTTCAAACAACTCAACTTCCTTCAAGGTTTCTATGACCATTGAGATGTCTAAGTACTAGCTCCACTAATACTTAGAATAAATACATGACACATAATGTGTAGAAATTTAATATGGGGTAACCACAATTAGAAGGGTCATGGGTGATATAAACACTTACAATCCATAATGGTTATACAAAATTAAGGAAAGGTCACAAAATTGTCACTTTATCATTAACCCACTAGTAACCACACATTCAATATGGTTGTCTACTATATAAAATAGTGAAAAAGGTGTCAAGAAGACATATACTACCATTGAATCCATAAAAACCAATCAAAATTATAACTTAACCAATTATAATGAAAGAAGTGGTCTATTATGATATAATGTGGAACACAACTATGCATCAACAAGTGGAACACTCTTGTGCTAAATCAAACTCATGACCTGATTTTGACTTGAGCTCTCCAAGCAACTTAATAATTAAATATTTATATAAAGATATTTTAGTCTTTGAAAAATGTATTTAATGTAAGAATGACATGAGACATTCTCTTTTGTTGGGCTAAAATGCTATAGAAAGTTTAACACCATGCAATGCCATCATCTGCCACATGTCCCATGTACATGACATGTTGAAGTATTGACAAGCTAGGTGGATTGTTTATGAATGCTATGTGCAAATTACAAATTGTTAACATATATTACTACTCTGTGTGAGGAAATGGGAGTCTAAAGGAACTGATTTAACACTTCACCTAATCAAAAACACAAACTAATGAAATAATCCAGATTAGGCCAAGAGAGGTTGACACATTCAAGAAGAGAATACTTACACAAAATGAAGTCAAATCATGCGATACAAGTTGAATATTGGACCTTCCAATTTTTTATTTGATAGTTTCCTGATAATGACACATTCAAAATGCACTTATGAGAAAAGACCTAGAATGAATGAAATTGATTAAATAATGAAGGTATGTTAGTTTGAGCTTCACTTGGTTTCGAGAATACTTTAATATTATCTACATAAAAAGGTCAACCATGTGAAGGTGGAAGATCATCTAGCCTCACCCCCTCCCCCTAACATCAATATAAATTCCCCATTAGCATCTAATTACACACTTCATTCATCCATTTATGAACTATAACATTCAATCAATACAATCACATACCATTCATTAATATGATATAACATTCATTAATACGCAACACTAATCAAGAATTCATTAACACATAAAAAGATTCATTAACATGACATAAAAATCAATATTAATACATAACATTCATAGATAATTACTTAAACAAACATTCTTTCATTATCCAACAAAGTTAATCAAACAAGTTTTATCAAAGAGCATTTTTAAGAATCATTTCTTTTTGGGTTTTTCTTATATTTCTTAAGGAAAATGATTCCAAGAGAATCAATATCTTCCTCCTCCTCTTGTGGCTGTGATTTAAAATTATGATGTTTCCTCATGTTTTGAGGAGCACAAGGTTGCTGCACTAAAGGGAGGTTCGCTGCAATAACAAGTAAATGGGTTACATTCATATACTTTTTTTTACTGTTACATGTATTTCATTAACCAGTAGAACATAACATGCATTTTTCTTTACCTGATAATGCCACATCATGTACAATAAAATTTATATCTGCCACCACCTCAACATGCTCAACATGCTGTAAAATATTCAAAAAAAGGTTACATGGCAAATTGCAATTAAAGATGTTAAATTATCTTAATAATTACATAATTTATTTCCAATACCAAATTAATAGCTCCACCACTGTGATGCACATCATGGCCTTCATCACGCCCATGTTCTCTGATAGGATTTGCAGGCTGCAATGAAATTTCATGCACATTGTTATCATGATATAGTTAATTTATATTAAAAATTAAATATTCAATTTGATTTACTTTTCATTTGACCAATTTACATGTGTCTCATCTAGTGTAGAAGATTCTTCGTTATGGCTTTCAGATTCTTGGCGTAGGCATGCAGCCACAACTTTATAGCCTTCCTTCAAGGCTATTCTTTTGTCTTCATCCATGGGCTCTACATTGAATTCCATGCCCTATATTTTTTTTTTATTATCGTCAGTTTGGCATGAATGATTTGATTAAACAATTTTTTTTGCAGCCTTATATATAAAAAATCGATATGAATTTCCAATGCTTCTACTTACAAGTTGAGAGTGAAGTTTAATATAGCCACCAAAGCTAAGTTTGTGTTGGTCAACCTTTTTTAATGTGTCTTGCAATCTATGATAAGTTTAAAACATGTTAGATTATATAATTACAAAGATCTCTAATTCATGCATGATTACATTCTACTTCATGCTATCACATCATACCTTCTTTTGTCATCTTCTGGTTGAATTCCTCTACCCTTTAACCTTTTCTCTTTTTCATCTTCCGTTATTTCATTCTACTCCATTAGTAGAATCATATGAGGACGCTCGTACCTTGGGTTATCCTTTAGAGCCCTTCTATATTGGCCCCTCACATTATTTATATGTTTGGATTTTTTTTAAGAATCAGGGCACTGTCAAAAGTTTTATTTCCAAAGAGGTGGACTCTAAATATTTAATGAGCTGATTGTTTAAGTCAGCATCCTATTAATTCCACCTTTTTTGAAAAAAACAAAATTGTTAGATATCATAACTTTAATATAGTACAATAAATGCAAGATAATAAAAATATTGTACCAATATTATGAATCTATGTAGCTTTTATGTATGGTGGGCCCAAATATCTCCAATGTAATTTCAAAAAGAGTATTATAAAAAACATCATTTCCTACAAAAACACCATGGGATTATTAGTCCAAAATGAGTTATGTACAAGTAAACTACAATTGCACTGTAAATAATAATAATTTTAAAGTCCCTGGAAGCTTTGGTACTGTTAACAGAATCATATTTTTCTTGTTCAACAACAATGACCCCAAAAATGAACTAGTACTAGTAACATGGGCTGATCCAGGAAATGGTTGAGCTTCACTAGTAGTGGTCTTTGTTCTTGTACTAGGTGTGGGTGTATCAATTAGTGCACAAAATAGGTCCCTGTGTATAAAATTCACACAAAAAATAATCAATGCATGATTAGCACATTACAAAATATAGAAAAACAAGGTTTTACCATTTGTAGCTGGTACATAGGAAGATGTCTGCAAGCTCCTTGTTGTGGAAAATACAGTCGACAATATCAGATAGTTGATCAAAGTAGGCATCTGCACTTCATCATGAGGTGAATAATACATTGTTAGCAAAGAAATTTTCACTGGATAAAGATTAAATGGGGTAATAGAAGCATCCCAAACATAAGTTGAGTCAATAATGCATACAATGGTTAAATGAATGGTTAAAGGTTTAAGGATTATTTACATGAAGGCTATGTGCTACAACCCTCACCATATTGACCACGTTTCACAGGTGTCAAAAAATCATGTAAGAAGAACACATCATATTTTAGATCATGATCCATAAGATAGTATAAAATATAAACATCTATTGAACTTTAATTATTGCTTAAGATTAATTACTACTTACATTCATACAATTGACTCTACGTATCAATTCATCTTTGAGTGCCTCTGTCTCCTCTGTTTTGTTTGGTTCCATGACAAGGTTAAGAATTTCTTTACTATGTTTATTTAGAATCCGAGTAGCCATGAAGACAGGGTTAGTGCTACAAACGATGTCATCTAAAAATGTTGCCTTAATTTCATATCCCAATTGATCTGCTGTCATTTGTGCTTTTCCCTATCAATAAGTATCAAGTCGTCTCATCAATATCAATAAAATTATATCAAAATAACTCCAAATCCATAAAGAAAAGAACATAATAATATGACATTTGTTTCTATATAATTTATAGAATGACACTAATTAAGGTTTACATTTGATGAAGAAGGTGTGTGAGGAACATCCTCACCTGTGTCTTGTGGTGGATCCATGTCGCCCTATGACAAATATTAGTAATTCTTAGCAATTAGAAGTGAAATGAAAGTAATAAAATTACCAAGAAAATTTATGAATAAAATAGTAGATTATATATTGGAGTCAATATTAATTGAAGGCAATTGGTTTAAATGTTATACTTACCAGTCCCATGATAGGGAATTTTTTCATATCTACACGATTCAAATTGTAATCTACAAGAAGCTCTTCCCTTGCAATTATTTATTTTATCACACATACAAATACATGATTTCCCTCATGTGCCTCGAATATACAATTCATCCACTTATTAGTTGACACAGGTCAAAAACTATTCATAAAACCTGCAATATTCTCTGTGGCTTTTGGCCTTCCATCAATATACATATCGAGCCTTTTATTTTCATCATTTTCTTTGCATTGTATATAACTTGCTAAAAATGCATACCTACACATAATTTTTTTAAATTGCACAATCTACATCCAATTATTGTAATTGTAATAAGGTCCTACATACTCCATCAATTAAACAACTTGATTATAACTGACCTTTATGCCAAAAATGGAAAATAATCCCAAACCATGTAATGAAGATGGAGCTATGTGATATATCCTTTCGTTAATAGAAACACCAATGTTAACCAGAGGTAGTTCCTTGGGTACCCATTCTTTCTAAAGATGTATGTACCATAAGGGAACCTTCCTGTCACCTTTGGTCTCATTATCATAAGAGCATGACCCCCGCCCCTCAGCAAGGAAAAATTGCATTCGTTTATTGAATTTTCTTCTAATATTTTGAACTCTAGTTGATATCCCTATTATAAACCTACTAGATGTCTCACTTTTGTCTTCTATTCCCACATTTTCCTCGCTCGAGGAAGAAAAATCATAAAAATACCTATTTGGTGATACCTACAATCCATCAAATGAGAGACATAATAGGATATATATATTTTTATGACAAAAGACAAGGAAACCAAATAATAAATTATACCCGTCAATCCATGTCAAAGGTGTTAAATTAAATTTACTGCATATGTAAATAATTTATTTTAAGTTAGATAAAAATTACATGATATGTAAGCTATAAATTACATAGAAGACAAAATTTACATGATGCAAAATATACTCCATGACATTAGAGTTCAACACATAATAACTTAATTATAAAAAAATACATGTCAAACAAATTTCTATGAATAAATCAATACCTCATATGTGACATTGATCATACCTTGACATACATTTCATTGATCATGTTATTGATCATCCTCTTCATCCCTGTCATCATCATGACTATCATCATCATCATTACCATCATCGTACTTGTCACCTTGATCATTGTCATCATTGTCATCATCATCATGAACAACACCACCACCATCTTCATCACCATCATCATCATCTTCATCACCATTATCATGACCATCATCACCTTGATCAACACCATCTTCATCACCATGATCATCATCGTCATCATCATCACCATCATTTTCATCATCATTGGAGTCATCATCTTCTTCTTCTTCTTCTTCTTCTTCTTCTTCTTCTTCTTCTTTGTGTAACAGTCATTCATGATCATTGTTTACTTCGTCTTCTAATTCTTCACTATCTTCTTCCATCACATTATACTTTACCAGCCTTCCTCTTGGATCATGTCTAACAAAAAATGACCAACCTGGTTTATGTGGAATTCCAAAGTAAAACACTGGCTCACATTGGCTTGGAAGAACATAGGGTTCATCTCCAACTAGCTCAAATGACCTTATATTAATCATTGTAAATCTACTATCATGTTCAATAATAGTCCTATCAAGATCATTTTGATTCAGCTATAGCCTGTACCATTTGACAACAAATAGAACTAATTTGAATGAATTAAAGTCGCACTCAAGTATATCATCCAAAATGTCATAGTATCAATTTTCATATTATTGAGGATGTATGTCATTTCTATGTGAAATATTAGTGACCTCGAAGAATGCACTTATCCGAGAATCACAAGTTTTCTTCATGTCGTCTAACTTTTTTATGGGCAATTTACAACCATGGTAGTACATAGATTTGTGGTGTTTGATCTGCAATTATTCAAACATGTCAAGATTATTTGCATTGATCTGTGAGTTGATATTAAACTTATGGGTCATAATTAGTAAACTTATACACATATTTCTACCTCTTAAACCATATGTTAGATCAAGTACCACTGGAGTAATAATGGGATCTCCATTACGATGAGCTTCTTTAACCAATGATGAAACACCATCCCATGTTAATGAGTGACCATTTTCTTGATATTATTGAATCCATACCATCATCCAATAAGGATTGTTTGCAATAAACAAATGTAGTGCATCCCACTCAAGACCAACTATAAAGAAAAAAAATAGACCACTTAGAAACAACTTATATTAAAGATTTATAAGAATTAATAAACTACAATAACATCATAGAATTACCTCTCACTTTCCTAAATATACCTTTTCCCATCAAGTACCCCCCTTCATATTTGTTAATAGAGTTTGGATTCGAAATGAGATCTACATGGATATTTGCTACAAAATTGGCAAGATATTTACTAATGTACACCATGGTCTTGTATACCATATATCCCTCCACCATAGAACCCTCAGAACATGCTCTTTATTGAACCAAGCCCTTCATAAATTTCAAGTGCCTCTCAACCATCCACATTGACCTTGTTTGTACATGTCTACACAATTCAATCTCCTCAACTTGATGTATGAGGTAGTGTTCTTGAGCATTGAAAAAAGTTTGAGGTAGACACTTTTGCATTTCACACATAAGCTGGGGAATTTTTCTCTTCCAATATTTTATATCTTTTTTAATAATTTTCTTTAGATGATAACCACCTAAAAGAGATTCAACTCACAAGAACATATAAACAAGATTTTAGAAAAAATAATACAATTAATTACATAAAAAGTAAAGAAAGTTATAAATATAATATCTGTACAACAAGTCTAAGAAATAACACTTCTAACCTCATGTATTTTCCAAGATCGTATATAACTTGTTTAACACTATTGTCAAACTGGTGTGGGAGGGATAAAGGTAGGACGTACTGCAATAATGAAAATATGATCTTTTCAATATATTATAAAATAATGCAATAAAAAGTACATGCAATTTTAAAAATATATTGTAAATAAAGAACATGACTTACCTTGATGAAGGTATGCCAATCATGTGTTTTCAACCTTGGCCCAAAATCACCTTTCTTTCATACAAGACTGCTTATATTTGCAGCAAATCCTATTGGAAATTTTGTTTGTTTTATGACTTATTTTAATGCCTGAGTTTGTTCCTTAGTTAATAACCAAGGAAGGGAACCCGTATTTATGCGGTCTCCATTGCTATTTGATTCAATGAAATTTTTTAGTGCATTATTAGATTCATGAATGTCATTACAAATTTTGGCAAATTTTTCTTTGTCATGCCTTCCATCCAATATTTTCATAGTGCCTCTATTACACTCATATTTATGCGGTCTCCGTTGCTATTTGATTCAATGAAATTTTTCAGTGCATGATTAGATTCATGAATGTCATTAAAAATTTTGGCAATTTTTCCTTTGTCATGCCTTCCATCTAATATTTTCATAGTGCCTCTATTACATTCTTTCCAATATGCATATCATCAAACAAATTCACAATTGGGAGATCCTTGTAGTACGACAACCTACTAAATTAACTAGGATAACTTTTTATTCCTCTAGGAAGCTGGTCATTGATGCCTTGATGACCTTCACGAGCATGAATTATATCATTAGTAAATAAAAGACAATATCAAAATATAAATTTCAAACAAAAATCATCAGATGGAATGAAATTGCCTCGGCAATTTAGTCTATTGTATTCCAACTTCCATAGATGACATGTCATTCTTCGTGGCCTTGATTTTGTCCCTTCATTCCCATTAAAAAGATGTTTTTTGATAAACAAATACTTATGATTATTGTTGAGAAAGTACCTAAACTAATCAAACACTTGCTTTCCTAAACTTCTTGAATGACGAGATTTCATCTTTGGACCACAAACTGGACATGAGAATTTAACCTTTGTCTAAAGACCTAAAAGATACCGTACAATTGGATCATGTACAATTATCATGCATAAATTAAACATACAACAATAATGTGTAAGCACTATAACATACCAAAAATATGTGACCTTAATAATATATAACATACCACAAAAATGAGTTAGCCCAGGGGCATCATGTATTATCCATACAAGCATTACATGGAATTGAAATTATCGTTGTCATATTGGTCTAGAGATGTCATACATAGTGACCCCATTCTATAACTTCAACAAATTGCCAATAAGGAGCTCAATATACACATTCATATCTTTAACTTGGTACTTACCTAGTTGAATGAACAAAAATATTACATAATTATTATGACCATTTTGATGCGGTATTTATAAATTAATTTAGATAACTATTAAATGAAAAAATACCTAGTACAATTATTGACAACATTATGTGCTCCCTCTGTATGGACATCCAAGGAGGAATGTTATTGTTAATAACAAAAACAGGCCACACTGAGTAAATAGATCTCATATCTCCAAATGGATTGACACCGTCCACTTCCAATGAAAGCTTGAGATTACAAGGTTATTCTTTATAGTGTAGCCATATTGTTTCTATTTCTTTAAATGTAGAACCATCCACAGGCATTCACATAATGTCATGTTTACTTCTATTGCGTGCATGGTAACCAATAAATTATGCCAAGCTAGTGCACTTGAATAATCATTGAAGATGTGGAATAATGGGAATGTACCGAAGAACCTTGTGAGGCACCTTTTTTATTATTTGATCTGACTGATATATACTAATATGACAATCAGGGCATTCTGTTAAATTTTTTTTTTTTTTATGATATATAATGTGATCATTGGGACATGCATGGATTGTCTGATACTTCATTCCAAGTTGATTCATAATGGTAGATAATTCTTGGTACAAATGAGGTAGAATGTTTGATGGTGGTAACAAAAACTCACCTATCAACCTATAACAGCAATTATGAATTGTTAATATAATGAATAGTAATGGTATGCTAACATTGAAGATGACAAAAATGGCATACCTTAGCATACGTGACATTGCTACATTAGATAAACCATTCATATGTTCAAGTTCACCAACTACACTATACCGGAGAGAAGAGTTGTTTGGGAGCCTTGGCATAGGGGCTCGTATGCCTTCTCAAGTATAGGGATATCAAGACCATCTTCATCATCATTATTAGATGCACTAGTACCATCATCATGATCATCTTCATCAGCTATGCCCATACCATCTTCTTTAATCATGTCCTCTGGCACATTATTAGTTACGCCAATACCGTCATCTTCCATTGTGTTCTATGCCATAGGATCATCTTCTTCCATGGGAGTTTTATCCTTGGCTTGGATATTCACACCTCCATGTTCCTCCAGTTGTAAATCCACATTCACCTATCAACAAAAATTATACCCCCCCTTCAACATGACCATGTTTCCTACAATGGCTCTTGGCTGTTGTTATTAGAATTCTTCAATTCTTTAATCCCTTACACTTTTTTCAAGGAAAATTACATTTATCAACTTTTCTTTGGAACTGACACCACAATCTAGCAATTGTCTCATTATTTTGTTCTGGGTTCATATTTCCAGGTGTGCACTTTCTTCACATGCAATTATTCGGTCTATAGATATATAAAACATAAACATACAAGCATTAGTAGTATCTTGTATATGATAAAAAATAATAAAATATTACAAGACTATTCCTATTGATGGATCTGAAACTGAAAATTCAAGAAACCAATTTTATATTAACTAAAAAAAAAACAAGGATTCCAAGTCAACTATGTTTTAGAGAGAAAAAATGTATTAAAGATAGAAATATACAGTTGTTAAGTTTTTTCTGAATATAAATAAAAGTCTAAGGTTGGATAGCTGGCATAACTATATGATGAATGGATTGCAAAGAATATGGCACTGCTGGTTTATAGCATTCATGCTTTTGGCAGCCATGATTGCACCAATTGGTACAACTCCAACCCCTTCTTTGTGTCTCTCTATCAGTTTGTCATAGATTTTGATAATATATTTCTTTATATTTCTTTTTCGGCATTGTTTTTACTTTTGATTGTATCTATTAATATTCTATGATCTTTTATCAGAATGTTAGAGAATTCAAGAGCAAGAAGATGCAATAAATAAATACAATACAAAGATATATACTATTTGCAAGAATTTCTAGGATTGATTGTGTTTGAATTTCTGGGATTGCAAGATATATATAGTTTGTGAAAACTAATATCTCTAATATATTTTACTTTTTATAGTATTTCTAATTTCAATTGTGTTTATTTGTTTATTTATTTATGTTAACATTTTAGATCATATTGGATAATCTATCATCATCTGAATGGTAGATATTTCATATAATCATATAATCAAATTCTAAAACAATTAAATAATAACTCTAATATAATTCAGAGTTGTATCTTTCTGATTGCATTTTAGAAGCATCAATGCCCATTTACCTTTGGGTTCTAAAGAATTGGAGGTTCAAAAGTATGAATCCTCATTGCCCATTTTACATTTGGACTGTGAGGAGAAAAGTAATCATGTCAAGTGCATAAAATTGTTATTGTTTGGGACTCTTCACAAAGGAAATTCAAGGGCAGTGTGAAAGCAGTTAGGAGAAGTACATCACCACCACCCCCTACTTCAAATAATCCAAAACTAGTAAAGCTAGTAAAACATGATTCCCATTGTCTAAAGATCTCTTCATTGTACTTGTTTGAATATCATCATGGGATTTAAGCATGTGATTACATATTTGGTTTTCTTGGCTGCAAATTAATAGAGTTTAAAGGAGGCATAATGTATTTAAGGGGTATAGTTGTGGGAGGACAAGTCCTAAGAATTAAATTATATAATTTATTGTATAATATAATTTTATTTCTTATTTATCATAATAGAGATGGAAAATATGCCTTCAAAAAAAACATTTTTATATGAACACAAAACATACAGTAACAAACACAATTTTACTGTGTTGAATCATGGAAATATATACACTTCAATCTCTTATTGAATCTTCCTATATGTGGAATTTATTGTTCCTACATCTATTATCCTCCTCCCACTTCAATTTTTTTCTAACATAAAGATGAAATTCTTGGCAGGATCCTAAAGATAGGAACTGGTGGATGGAGTATGAAAAAGACACATTAGTGGGGTAATAACCTTCTGAATTGTTTACTCTTCTTGTAGATCATGAAACCAAGGTGCAATTGGGAGGCGAGGTGGTAAATACAAATCCAGGAGGAAAGCATACTTCCACTCATATGGGAAGTGGTCATTTTCCAGATGAAGAATTTGCTAGAGGAAGTTGCATTCGGAATATAGAGTTACTGGTGGTATTAATAGTTTGAGACCTGTTTGTGCCATGTCTACTATGATAGACCATGCCAACTTTTACAATATGTATTTTACCTATAACACTGATTGAGGTAACCATTTATATTTTAGTGGAAGAGGGAACAACTCTGGGAGCAACTTAGGTTATCCTTAGTAAACAACCAATCTACTTTTGGAGGGAGAATGCGCTGAAGATGAATGACATGTTTCACTATAAAGGCTTCAATACCTTATATTGAGTTTATGCATCAAAAGCTTCCACAACTAGGTAGTCCAGTAATTAGTTTATCTTTGGAAGGACTGTATCTGCATATTATTATGTCTCATTTCTTTTGCACCAGTCCATTCTTCATAGAAAATTTCACTTTTTCCTCTTCTCTGAGATATTAATTTCTCCATTCCATAAAATATAAAAATAAAATAGCTTGTAGCTAAGTTGCTGAATCAGGTGATTTCAAGAATGAAACGTATCAGAATTGGATTCCAAAATGAATTTCATGTGATGCATTTTGATTCATGTTTTTAGATGCAGAAATGTTTAGTGATTCTAGTTTGATCTTTTGATATTCTTAAGACTGGTTTATAGAAAAATGGTTTATTTTATGTTTTTTTCTTCTTTTTTTTAAAAATTTTTTAATGCATAGATATTGATTAAAAGAAAAGAATATATAAATCAATTTGAAGGAGGCTCAACCAAGCAATTCTAGGAGATGCAACTACGATAAAAAATTAAGAACCATTACAGAGAGACAAAATGTACCATATGTATTGATTATATATAATAGAGGAAGGTAACCTTCTTTCCTTTGCTTTGAAACATGGGAAGTTGAACTCCAACTTGATCTATTATAGAGGGGACTTCTAATAAAATCAATGTTGAAGGGTTGCAGACTTCCTAACAGAGATACAAAGAAGAAGATCCAAGTTGCACAAGAAAAAATAGATTTATTTTGTGGGAGCCTTTTGTTTTGGGTTTTGCATGCCTTTTTTGTTTAATGACTATCCATGGGTCCCATAGAAGAGTTATTAAAATCTTTCATTCATTCAAGAGTGTTAAATTTTAAGCCAGACAAAAAAACATCCTGATAATATCATATTTGATGACATGGCTCTGAAGCGTTAGTTATAAGTAGGGAACTTGCTAAGTAAGCTGTTGTAAAAAAATTAGGAGTGATTTGAAATTTTGGATTTTGAGAAGCATGAAGTTAAGGTGCTCAACTATCAGATCCTTTATCCTAGATGCAAGTTGGACTTAATATGAATATTTTTTCAATTGAAATTTATATACATGATAACATCATTTGATATCCTAGGATCTTAAATATTGCTTAGTCTCGTAAAAAAAAATTATTGAAATCTTCAATTTCAGCCTTTTGAAAAATACAATACTTACAACTTTACTATCAACATTTTAAATCGCAGTTCAAAATTCATCATCATTGATTAAAGTTACAAAATCTATTTTAATCTATCTCTTTGACACCCTGTTTATTTTTAATGTAAATCAATGGTGGGATATAACTTTTTGATTCATCATTCAAACAACGCTGCAAATTGAGCTCATATCAAGATATACGAGTTCAGACATTCATTCATTTCTCCCTAAAACAAATACTCAGAAGAAGCTACATCAGTTCTAAATTCAAAATCCATGGTGGAATGAAGCATTACATTTATGTTTTTTAGATTAAATGCAAAGAAAGCAATATCCCAAGAATTCTTACTTGTTGACTTCACATTGCAACCTTCATACCAAAGTCATTTAAGAATAAAAGGTAGATTGGACACATCTCCAGTTCTTTAAATTTAAACTTAAGCTTCTAACTACATTTTTCTTAACATTTAGCACCATACATTTTCTGGCATAGGTTTGATTTCACACTTTTCAGCCAGTGCAAATCATGCCAATTCTCCAGTACTTGGAAGATCCATAAAGCTTGATCTTTTCTAGATCTCTACTCTACCTTTTTCACATTCAGAATATAGTCTATGAATAGATTTATGGATTTTCTATAGGCTCTCCTCTATCTCCTTTCATTTCCAACCTCTATATGGAATTCTTTATAGAAATAACCCTCAATATTTTCCCCCTCAAACCTAGTTGGTGGAAAATCTACATGAATGACACTAATATCTGTTGGCCTCATGGCCTTTATAACTTGAAAATTTTCCACACTCACTTCAATAGCCTTGTAAATGCATCCAATTCACTAAGTAACATGAATCCAATAATGAACCTCCTTTCCTCAATATCCTTTTGACTAGAAAAGAGGATGGTATCCTTTCTCATCATTTCTTTAGAAAAGCCACACAAAGTAACCTCTACCTTCATGGATCCTCCTACCATCATCTTTCCCATAAACTAGGTTTCCTTGATACTCTTTCCACTCAGGCCTACCACATCTATTATAGTAACTCTATTGATCTTGAACTCTCCCATCTCTGTCATGTATTCAAGTTCAATGGTTATCATAATAAACAAATTATTAGAGATTTTAACCATGCCAAAAGTTGAACTAAGCCTTTTCTCAAACCAAAGGTCGTGCAAGCTTTTGTGTTTTCCACCATCTCTTACATTGAAGGTCTCTCTCAAAAGATATCCAAAATTATTTGTAGGAAAGGAATTCCTTGTGCTTTCAAACCACTTTCCACAACAAGAAGACTCATACCTTCAATCAAAGGTCCTTTACCAAATTCTCTTTACTCTAGCATTTACAAGCTAGATTTTTCATGTGGCATACCCTATTATAGTCAAACTATTTGATCTATATCCACTAGAATCAAGGAATACAATGTTGATGGAAGACATGAATAAATCTCTAAATTAGGCATAGCTGAACACTCACACCTCACTAAGAACTTGTCTTGAAAACACCCAAGTCCTCGCCAAACAAGGAAATTTATTCAAATATTAAATTTGTTCAAAGCTATCTCTATCAAAAAATTCTCTTACAATCTCAATTGTGATGAAATTTGTCAAATTATCACTATTTGAAACTCCTAGATTCCTTCCCTTCTAATCATCTGCACCAATTTTCTCTTTTCTCTTTGTTGTTTTGTCTTATGTCTTTCACTCTTCTTCCTTCTTTTTTTCTTTATAGTTTTCTTTAAATTTTCCCTCTTCTTTTCCTCCTTTCTCTTTCTCATACCTCATTACATTCCTTCTTTGTGCCAAATTCCTTTCAAGTACTCATTTATTCTTTTTTTATTCTTTTAAACTTTAGTTTTTATTTTTCTTTTCACTTATATTAAAATTTTATATTCAACTTTAAATACCTTCCACTTTTTTATTTCTTCATCTTCCTTACATTCTTTAAGCATTTTCCTTTTCTAATTTTATTCTTTGGGATAGTGTTTAGATCCTATGTCAGTCATAGTTAATATTTTTTAATCTTTGATTCCATCAAAGTCTCTCTAGTCAAATTCAGGACCTTATTAATCAGAGTGTTCTATGGAGGACCCAAAATCAAGGTAAAGGTCATCAACCACCTCCTGGTCTTCTTTTAATGAGAGAAGCTCTTATTATTGAAATATTTTGCTATTCCTTGGCTGGAGAAAGTTTTGGAAGTTCTAGGTCCGAAGGTCCATTTTCATGGGAGGAGGAACATTCTTTAAAAGAAGCAATTGTATATGCTATTCTTGAGTGGTCTCCAGGTGTTGAAATTGGTTTCCTTTATGGTTTAGTGGGGGCATTAGAATCACATTGGAAAAAATTACAGTCGAAGAATCCCAGTGAGTATGAAGCTTAAATAGTTTATAAGACAAAGATAATCATCCTTAATTTATCTACATGTTCCTGATCCACAAATGAATTTAGTATATACACATAACTAGATAACCCTAAATATAACAAATTTAGTATATACAACTATCTAAAGTAGCCCTAATCTGCAAAAAATAAAAATAGCTATCTAAAATACTTGGGAGTTGTATGGGACTCACCAATGGGAGCCATAGTAGCAAGACATAATATATATAAGTGAGACACTCTATGAGGGAAATGGGAGGAGAGGACACACAATATCAATAAAAATCATCATCAAAGTGTCAAAAGTAAAGTAATTGTTGTGGGTAATTTGTCACAGTGTAGCTATGCATGTGTATAGAGAGAGAGAGAATAATCTAAAGCCAAGTGGTAGAGGATAAAACATTGTCTACATATGAAGGATAGACCCTCATATTAAAGTGGTTAGCCCAAAATCTATGTCCCACCATTAAACCAATGTATAAAGACTCTCAATGTATCACTGAAGAGCCTTGAGGATAGAAAATGTCTAATAAAAATATGAGCAACTATAGAAAGATCTATGAAGGAAGTAATAGCATCAATCTTCAATTGTATCCCTAATGGCAACATCATAATAGAATCTTCCTAGAACTAAATATAGCCTAACCCAAACTTATTTTATATTGAAGGGATTAGAGAGGGGGATGATGGAGATGAACCAATGTTGGACCAAGGGAGTGCTCTCCCCACATCCAAAGTTTTTTTTCAAAAACCAAATCACAATTCTTTGTAAACATAAAAGATAGAAATGAAGAATCCATTAACACAAGGGTAAAGATCGGTTCTTCCATTAAAGAGAAGCTTCCAAGATTTTAAAACCCATTTTGATAAAATAGAAACCTATAGACCAAGGCCATCAAAGATTTCTTATTTCTATATCTTCTCTACAAACCACAAGATGAAAATATTGTGAGTAGAGGAGAGGCTATATTTTCCTTGCATGGAAGGTTGAGTAAGGGCCCTTGAACCAATAATGTCCACATAGAAGCCATGACCCACATCCAAAGCACCACCTCGAGGAGTAAAATAACAACTAGGAGAACCCACGGGGATCTCATTGACCCACTGGAGATGCCCTTACCAACCACCACAATAGAGAGAAATGAAAGAATATTTTTATGTAGTCATGTTTAGGCTCTCCTATAGTAGAGCAGAGCCCATTGGAATAAAATTAGATAACAATTAGTATGTTGTTATTAGAGGGCATTACATGTTAATTAAATAATAGCTAGTTTGTTGTTATTAGAGGGCATTACAGGCTAATTAAGTAACATAGGATGTATCAGCTACTTAATCTTAGTATGGTAGCCTAGGGTCTTGGAGGATATGAGGACATTGATTTAAAGCTAGATATGATCTACTAGTTTACTTAATAGAAAATTACTTACCAGACAAATTTTGGATGCACTCCTTGCTTGATCCCTCCTCCCGCCTGCGATTACTTTGGTAATAGCACTGGTACTCTAGCCACGTGAATGGACTCACCTCAACCAGCTCTCACATGCCTAGACCTCCAAACATCCTTCCCACATTACCCAAAGAGTGATCAAATGATCTTGAACCTTTTTTAAATTTTATTTATGAGCCTGAATTGGTCAAAATTTTGACCAAATCAGGCTCATAAACATTAAAAGCCAAATTTGGTAAACATTTTGACCAAATCAGGCTCATAAAAAAAATCAAATCCAACAAGACAAAAAAGGCCTTCATTGAAATTAAACGTCAGAAATTGACCTCAAATGTATTAGTGAGAGATTCTCATTAAAACACTATCAAAGAAAATGCAAGCTTTGAAATCTAGAATTCAAGACTTAAAAGAAGAAAAGGATACTTCATCAAATTAGTCTTCACTAAGATCAATGTTTCCTCTTTTCTATGATCATGATTCATACCTATCTTCATATCCTTCAAGTAAGGATAGACCTACTTATGGTAATCCTATCTTTGATCTAAAGGTTATTTCACAGGATTATGTCAATCCTAGTTTTGATCAACATCCTCATAATCTTGAATCCAACATCTCTTTGGAGATTTCAATTAAATCTAAATGTCCATGGGATAGAGAATTTACTCCTTTGGGACAATCTTATGAATCAACATTGGAAGAGATTCTTGAAAGAAAACTCATCACATTGCCTCACACCACCTCGTGTGGAGTCTCATTTGTGAGTACTTATTGTGCCTATCATAAAAATAATGAACATAAGACTTCAAATTTTAAAGTATAAAATCCAAGATCTTATTGATAGGTCATAATCAAAGTTGAAGATACTAATGAACCATATAATGAAAACACTAATCTCAAGCATGATCAAAATCATGAACCTATTTCTAGAAATGATCTACATGACACCTCTAATTCCTCCACCATTCCTCCATCTCATAAAGCTTGAAAGTTATCCAAAGTCCCTCCTTCAAACAAAGAACATAATTCTTTGCATGCTAACTATGTCTATCCTCAAGGGCTTCCTTTAAAAGAAATCCAAGTTAATCTACATCTTTTTGAAAGTATATTCCATGCTTCCAAGATCAAATACCCTAAGCTTCCATGTGCTTCAACACATATTCTAAATTATTATTTATCAACCCTTCAAGAGTCCCTCATGAAGGTTAAAACTCCCATCTTTCCCTTAGAAGTGGATCCATTTCAAGAGGATTGTACAAATAAAGAAGAAACAAGTCTTACTAATGATCAAGATCAAGACATTATCCTATCTCCTCCAACATTTGATGAAGGTCCCATATCCCTACAATCTAAAGATGACCCTCTCGTATCTTTTAATTTTTTCCAAGAAGATATCCCCCATCTCAAGAGCTACATAGCCTTCCATCTCCTAAGAAAAATCCTAATATTGCCTCTACTTCTAAAAATTCTATTGAAAATCAAGAGCAAGGTACTCTTCCTACATTATACAAATACCCTTGTCAAGATCAACATATTCAATCATATCCTTCGCATACTTTTGCATATCTATCTCAAGAAACCATTATTCCTTCAAATCACATACATGACAATAAATCACCTCAAGCTTTTATGGTTCCTACAAAAGTTACTTCTATCCAAGTTACTCATGAGCCTATGGGTATAAAGTTGAACTCTAAACAAAAGATCCTTGGTAGGGAAGATACTCTAAAATTGTTGATACCCATTTCACACCTTATATTCCTCCATTTGCACACAAGAATCAACCTTCTCCATTTTCCAAATCTATCCTTGTTCCCTATGTCCAAAAGTTGAAATCTTCAAATCTTCCATCTATATTGGGTCTGTACATCCCTCCATCCACCACACCTATCACTTCTATCTTTTCATCCACTTACCCTATCTCCTATCAAGATCAACAAAAATATGCATCTTTTAACCCTCCATATAAACTAATCTATATGAACCATCGATATTAATATTATTCATCCATAATTCCCAAGTCCTTTGGAAGCAATCTGGATGTCAAACAAAGAAATTAGAAATCCAGGAATCCACTTACATATGAAGATCACTATGTCAAATTTAATCGACATATGAAAATAATTAAAAAGGAAATATTCAAGAGACCACAAGGGTCCACTAAGCAAAGAAGAAAATAAAAGAAAATGTGGGTTCCAAAATACCTCATGTCAGAAGTGAATGTTAAAACATCCAAAAGAATAGAAAAATCAAAAGCTATGTGGATTCCCAAAACATTATTGAAAGACTTGAATGCAAAAGAAAAATCAGAATTGGCATCCAAGCTTCCAAAGGCTTCCACTTTGTCTCCTTTCAAACATTGTCCATCTTCTAAACCTATTTTGGGCCCTCATGTCCCAAAATCCATTTATTTGGATACTTATTCATCCACCTTGGGTCCTTGTGTACCAAGATCCATATCCCTTCACACATAAAAACATAAATATATCTCACCCACTTGTCCTCTATCATTCCACCATCCCTGAAAATGTGTGTTAATGTTGATCTTGCCAATATTTCCATCTAGTCCTACACAAAAATTTCAATACCCTACCCAATATCATACTCCTACCTAATACCCTTCCTTATTGAGTCCCTACATCCCATCCATCCCATATCTTTCCATTCCTCTAGTCCAATCCATCGCATAAATTCTTGGCTACCATCTCCCTTACCCTCCATTTCATATCCTTATCATCACCCTATCAACATCTTTGAGCATACTTCCTGTCCTTGGCCTATAATATAATATCCTTAAAAGGAGCACTATCCAAAGAGCAAGAGGCATAAGTTCCTCCCTAAAATTTTTAAAAAAAAAGGAAAAAAAAAAAAAAAGAGATTGAAAAAGAGAAAAAAGTGCCTTGGTGAAAACCTGGTAAACAGGCACCTTGGTAGCAAAAGTAAAGAGAAATAAATCCATCCTATGGTGAAAATTACTTCTTTTGGCACCTTGGATAAGTACCATGATGAAAACCTGGCAAACAAGCGTCATGCATAATTCCTCCTACTTGCACTCTTCACTTGGAGGCAAGTTCCTTCCATGTAATCTTATCCATCATATTTTTCCATCCATGTACCTTATGGTGATATTGATAAGGTTGAGCCTATCTATGACCAATTTGCATATTGGAATTTATTATCTTACCCACTTGATCTTATCCATGTCACCCTATCGTGATCTTTCTTATCCCAAGTCAATACTCACTATCCTGCACTAATCCTTGAGACATTCACTTTTACCTATATAACCCCTTATCTTGATGGTGTTGTCCTATCAGTTGATCCCTTGGTCTTGATCAAAAGGAAGAGAAAATTATAATAGAAAATCTCTTGACATGTCCACTCTTTTTGACTCCATGCTATCCTATATGTTTTTCATGACATCAGGTCATTATCCTATGATATTTAACACTGCTTCCTAAGCCTATGTTGCTATAGCTTGGGTAATCTTGAGGAGACTGTCCTTGAAGGTGGAATTCACCTACTTCATCTACCATTTCTGATCCACTTTGAATATATCAATCCATTTGTAATTCCTTACATCTTTCTAGACATTGGGGGCACACAAATGTGCTCATGCTTGAGAATTGTTAATCTTGGAAATAATGTATATTTTAATCTTCAATACTCCATCTATCAATGCACTGCTTATACTAATCCTTAACGATCACACCTATGCTATTAGTTGACTCTGATTCCTTACAAATGTGATATCCTTGCCTATGATTTGTCTACATTTGTGTCTTAGGACTAGTCATTCTGCACAAGGGGCATCTTTGCTAGCATGTTCAGTTTGCCTCCACTAGGTTGTCCTAGGTTCCTGTCTAGGATGGTTTTCCTCTCAAAATAGTATTTCTTAATACTTGCATCAAAATGTCACTATCACAAACAACAATGTTTCTTCAACACCACCAACCTATAACAAACATCATACTAGTGTTTCTCAACACTTTAAACACACTTTAATGGAACTAGTATTTATTAACACTTCAATTACACTGGTGTTTCTCAACACTTTAATCAACCAATGTTCCTAAACACTACACTAGATTGAAAATTGATGAGAAAAGTAATATCATATACTTAGACAAGAAAAACATATTGCTTGATTTCGAGTTCTGATTTATGAATCTCTATTGCACTTAAAAAATGAATCCACAATATTTCTCAATAATACCTAAACACATAGGCTGATCTTGGTTTGATTATGACTCTTTTATGTTCCCATGATGATTCACACTAGGGGTTATGTAAGAAGTTATGAATTTTCTTTGATTGATTATCAATTGGTCATTTTTATGTCTTTCGGGTTACTCTATGATGTCTATTCAAAGACAAAGAGTCACAAAGATAGGGGGCATAATGTTTTCTTGGTTTTCAATGTATGGTGATTTTTTAATGATCCTATAAATTTTATCTAACTTGGATGTTTATGGTAAGAGCTACCAACATGAGTGGATAGCCACATATATTTCAATCCTAGTGTAGACCTTATGGCAAGACTTGTTGTGAATTAGTGTCAAAACACTTAGTCATTATTTACTGCTCAAGTGATCAATGTGACTTGAGTGATCAGTATTTCCTGAGTGACCAGTGTGACCCGAGTATTCAGTATTGCCTGAGTTATTCAGCATCGCCCGAGTGATCAGTGTGACCCGAGTGATCAACATTCCCCAAGTATCAGCCTGTTGCCCAAGTATACTTCTGGACCCGAGTGACAGTATTGGGCTGACTTTGCATATATTATTTAATATCATTATGTCTAATGGAAGCCAACCTCTAACGCTATTTGTTTTTGGATAAGATATATATATATATAATACATTTTGTTTATCAAAAATGTGTAGGAGAAGAGTATTTAGTAGAAGTATATATGAAAATATGATATTGAATATTAATTAAAAGATTGTAGAAGTATAAGAGCAAAAAAGACTCATCTATCATTGTCAGGTGATCAGTTATATTCAAAAGGATCTCATTTAGAAAATCAGAGTTGCCAAAGAAGATCATCTACTGGTTCATTCTAACAGGCAAATCAACAAAATCCTTTAACAAGGTGGACCTAACAGTGCTTTTTAAATCTCTTAACAGAGTTGCATTACTTTTTGTATTGTATCAAATCCTTTAACAAGGTGGAATTAATAGTCCTTATTTCTCTTAACAGGGTGGGCCATCAACAATGGTCAATGTAAGCTCTAACAGGCTAAATTTATACTCCAGTACTAAATCTTGTGGTTACCATCCCCACTCTAGTTTTACTTTCTATTTGGAAGGTTTCTAGGTAACCATATAATGTGTTATGTTTTGTGTTTTATTCTTTCATTTCAGGTCTATGCATGCAAATAATATTAGATAATATAATTGTGAATAAACAAGATTAAGTTTCATTGGTTCATGATTCACCCCCCCTAGTCACCTTGCATGTAATATATTTCCAACGAATGGTATCAGAGCTAAAGGTTATGTAATAATAGTTTAGCAACTTGAGCCTAGATCAAAGACAATGGAAGTATACAGGCTGGAGAAAGCCATTCAAAATGAAAACATAGATCTACAAATGGCCATGGATCATATCAATAAACTCAAGGAGAAACTCTCTCTCTTTCCCTGAAGAAAAGAAAATATTTAGCAGCATAAATGAATGACAAAAATTACATAGAATAAAGAATTGAAGACTTTTGGAAAGAAATAAGTTTTGAAGAAGCTTATGCATCCATTGAAGACTTGCTTGCAGAGAATCTCAATTTACATGAAGAAGTTTGAAAGTTGAAAAGAGAACAATAAGTTCATTCAGTCAAATTGTGTGAAGTCATAGAACAAAAGAATCTAGCAGAAGATAAAAATAAATTTGGTACAACAAGACAAAATATTTCTGATTACGAGGTTATAATAAAAAGAGAATGAAATTAATCACTTGTAAGTATAGCAAGAAGATTTGGAAAATCAACTCAACAATGCAAATAAAGAAGTTGTCAACCCGAGAATAGAAAATGAAAGACTACAGAAAGATCTCAACACTAAAATACAAACCAATGAAAGTATGATGAATTCACAAGGTAGTACATATCAGTTAATAGATGTTAGACATCATGGATAGACTGGACTAGGTTATATTAAACAAGGTGAATCCTCAAATAAAGGAGCCCAAAAGAGAATGAAGCCTACTTCTAGCCATTGTGGAAAGTTAGGACATACATGAAATAAATGTTGGAGCAATGGAAAATGAAAGTTTAATGGTAAATGCTACAGTTGCAACAAACATGGACATAGATCAAGTGAATGCACTGAGAAACCTAAGTTTGAAGGAAAAATTTTCACATGTAACAAACAAGGTCATAGATCCTCCGAGTGCAAAACTAAGAAATGGAACCCTACAAAACAATTGGCCAAAGAAAATTTTGGTTAGGATTACAAAACATGGCACAAATGTTGTCACTATGGAGAATATGGACACATTGGTCCAAATTGTATAAAGACTCGCCTCCAAAGAGGAAATCCTACTAAGAGATGTTATGTGTGTAAACAACTTAGTCATCTAAGAATAAATTGTATGAACAAAGAAAAAGTGGATACTGGTTTTGAGAAAGGAAAATCTAAGGTCTCAAAAATAAGAAATCAGATGAGTAAGAAATGGGTAATGAAATTCTCTGAAAGTTTAGATCTAAACAATGAAGGATCTAATGGCACCCAAGATAGTGAGTTGGGTGGATCTACCATCACAAAATAGAGATACAAGGAAATGAATAGAACTATGTATTCAAGCCATCATATATTAGTTCTAGATATGCTAAATAGTCCAAATCGGCATATTGATGTATTAGGACAGATTGTGGTGTTAAGCGAGTTAGGATCTTAGTTACACCTAAGCTACTCTAGCTTAACCAAGCTGAGTCAGGTTGTATAAGAATTGGGAAGTCACTTTTCTTTGAGCTTCTGAGTAAGCCTAGGAGAACTACCCAAGCTATTCCATCTACTATGTATGGAGCATTTAATGCAATACTCTAATGGTAATAAATCTTATCAATGATGAATTGGAAAGGTTATTGTTCACAAAGATTTTAGTTTGTAGAGAAATTATGAGCCCTTAGCAATTCAAAGTGAACTCGTGTTTGATAGAATAGTTTGATCAAATTCTCCAAGCGATATGGCATCCACATATAGTAGCAAGGATAAGAAAGGTTTAGAAATGTTGGTAAGAAATGTTCAATGTAACCCTCCAGAGTTCAATCTTTATCCGGCATGTTGCGGAAGAAGTAGACCCGATGGGAGCTCATTCCCTAATTCCTCCCAGGGTATTACTGGTGAATGAAATTTGAAGCTTCTATCATTGTAACATCTAGGAGCTTGGAATAATTGAGATGAATTTAGTATATGAGAAATTGTTCAAAGGCAATAATTTGAAGCCTGAGCACAAGCATCTAAAGGGTAAAGGTTTAACCCACATCCTGCACATGCTAAAGAATTTCCAAATAAAATGGATTAGATTCATTCTCATCCACGTTCATGATATGCAGCTATGGTTGGAACAAACTATAAATATCATAAAGACACAGATACACCGAGTAACAGGGTATCCCATTCTCAACAAAGCCAAAGCTACCAAAACCCTAACAAAAGATAAGCTAGCTGAGTTAACTCTCGCCAAGTGGGATGACAGGCATGAGACTGAACAGAGGTACTGACATGGAATTGAAATTTGGGATTCATGTGATAGCTCACAAGATATATAGTTCCAGTAGACCTAATAGTGTAACTTGTGAAGTTGTGCACTTAGCCTACAAGGTGGTGAAAAAAAATCTAGAATTTGACCTAGCCGAGTTGTAACTCATTCAGCTAAGAAAGAATATGGAAAGCATCTGGGCAGCTAAAACATATCCATGTAAGTTCAGTTCTCTCCAGGTATGCATATTCTTTTACGTTCAGAAGTTATTTCCTTCTAAAGGGATAGTAGCATGGAAGAAGGATAGACCCATAATTCATTAGATAAATGAATTCAGAGATGAGTTAGGAGATAATTATGATAATATCATCGATGGATATTTTGAGAACTTCAGACAGAAAATGCAGAGCAGATACAGGATTCCTAAACAACTAGTTGAAAATTATAAGGATGAAATTTTTTTTCTAGTTGATTGTGATAAGGTTTACATACAAGCTATAAAACCTAGGGTTGCATGGGTAAAACCTCTTGCATATGAGGTTAATATAGATGAAGCCAAGAACATCATTGAGGCTCTTGTGAATGAACCTACAAATCCCAAGGCACCATATTTTTGTACCTATGAAGAAGCAAAGAGAAATATATCTATAGAGATAGAGATTCCTAATATTCTAAAGAGAGGAATGAAGAGGTTAGAAAAGTTTGGAAATAAATATGGAAAGACCTCCGACTCTCCTTCTATCATTGAAAGTAAAGATGATATAGTTAAGATAGAGGATGATGAATCTGAGAAAGAAGAAGAGGTGGAAGTAGAAACTCCTAAGAAGAAGAAGAGGCCAACTCTCAAGAAAACACCTAAGACCACTACACCTATCTTCACTATAGGAAAACCAAGAAGATCAAGGAGGAGACTTATATTGGGAAAACATGAAGATGAGGATGAAGATGAAGAAGTTGAAATAATTGTCTTCAAGAAACCAGCACCTACACTACAGTAGAAGATTGAAGATCTGAAAGGAGGAAGTAGTATCAGTTCTCTTAAGTCATTGAATTATGCTTCAAGGAATAAGGAGGAACAAAAGAAAATAGAGGAAGAAATTGTGGAGAAAATGGTAAAATGGAAAATGACCCCTCCGAGTTGAAGAGTCGTATGAAAAAATATTTGTTCAAGGAAGTATCTATTTCCTAGTTGAATGTAATCAAAATTGAAAAAGACATAAGGGAACAGACCCTAAAGGATGTCATGCTTGCTTTGAAGAGCAAGGAGATAAAGGAGGCAATGAAAAAATATGAAAACAATCATACTCCCAGATTTAGGACTTTCCAAATACTAAACAAAAAGATAGAATATGTTGTGAAGTCTGCAACTACAGTGTGGAAATCCATATTTGACATCATGGAAGATGATAAGGAAGAAGTACCGAGCATAGATCCTCCTGAAAAAATAAATGATGAATTACCTGAGGTAAAGACAATTGAAGAGTCCAATGCTGAGCAGATTGCGATGGAAGTAATGGAATCATTGTCACAATCTCCTATCCACAACATATTATCTCCAACCAAGGACAAGGTTACAGAATCAACATCTATAATAGTAGGAACTGAGCAATAGGCTCCACCTACTAATAGGACAAGCACAATTGAGTCACAGATGGAAAAGGTAAATTCAACCACTATTGATTCTTTTGTTAACGTGTATTCATCAATTGATGTAGTAAAGGTCAATGACCTAATCCAATTGAATAATGAGGAACAAGTTGAGGATAGAAATGGTAAGGAAATTGTTCCTTCACCTAATCCCAAGATCAAAGGCAAGGAGAAGGAATTTAATACTTATGAGATTGATCTGGAAAAAGATATTGTGATTCCAAATTGGGATCTTCCCAACTTATGTATAGAGAAAATGAATATACTTGGAGAACTATGGAAGAAAAGAGCAATCCAGAAGAAGCTCTGAGAAGTGAAAAAGAGGAACAGAGTACTTGAAGATATGAAAGGCCTATTCATAGAGACACTACAGATTAAGGTCAATGAGAATGACTCAATTATGGATCAACTTGTTGACTTAGTCCATAAGTTCAATGAGTACATGAATGGTAAAGAGAAAATGCTTGAGAAAGCAGAGAGAAAATTTGAAAATAAGGTTCTAGAGAATATTGCAAAGAGGATTGCAATTGACCAGGTGCATCTAACTAATATTATCAGCACTCTACAAACCACTATTACCAATGTAGTATAATTGTTTTTAAAGTTGAGTGATACCTCTAAATTTACTATGGAGATCAATAATAAGTTAGCAAAGATTGATGTAGATATGAAGGAAAGTGCAAAATAGTTAGCACTTGATCCGAGCACAGGCTCAAGACACCATTTGAAGATCAAATATCTGACCAATCTATAGGGTGAGTTACTAAGAGAAGAAGTAAGGACTAGGGAGTCTCTCTCATCCATAAAGAGCCAACTCCTACCACACATGGATACTATGCAGAAACACATCACACATGCCAAAACTCTCATCCATGACAATAACTTATTATTTGTAGAACTAATGATAGAGTTTTTAGTCGAACTATAGATTTAATTGCACATCATGAAGGTGCTACAGGATAATTGGGACAACACTCTATCTCAAATTTTGAAGGTACATTATGATTTCCTATCCTATTTTGGGATTACTTTATATATACGGTTTGGCATTTTTTGTCAAAAAAAGGGGGAAAAGGTCATTGTATATACACTAAGGAAATACATGTATAGTTGAGTAGAGAAGAAAATATAGATTACAAAGAAGAAGATATAAATTACCAAAACAATTTTGAAAAATATAAAAATAGAGTCAGTTGGACCCGAGCAGCAAAATAGGTGTCAAAACCCAAGCAAATAGTAAGGGGGGGTTTTGACTTATCAGATTCAAAGTAATGTGATAAGTGTTTTTGTCACTAATGCCAAAGGGGTAGATTGTGGACCTTATGGTAGGACATGTTTTCAATAGTGTCTAAACACTTAGTCATTCTATATTTCCCAAGTGATCAATGTGACCCGAGTGATAAGTATTGCCCGAGTGACTAGTGTGACCCAAATGATCAGTATTGCCTGAGTTATTCAACATCACCCGAGTGATCAGTATTGCTTGAGTATTAGCTTGTTGCTCGAGCAGACTATTGGACCTAAGTGATAATATTGGGATGGCTTTGCATATATTGTTTAATATCATTATTTCTAATGGAAGCCAACTTATGAATCTATTTGTTTTTGGATAAGATATATATAAGACATTTTGTTTATCCAAAATGTGTATGAGAAGAGTATTTAGTTCATTCTACTGGTTCATTCTAATAGGTGGATCAACAAAATCATTTAACAAGGTGGACCTAATAGTCCTTTGTAAATATCTTAACAAATTTGCATTGCTTTTTGTATTGTATCAAATCCTTTAACGAGGTGGACTTAACAATCCTTATTTCTCTTAACAGGGCAGGCCATCAGAAGTGGTCAATGTAATCTCTAATAGGCTAAATTTATACTACAGTAATAAATATTGTGGGTACCATCCCCACCACAGTTTTACTTTCTATTTCAAAGGTTTCTGGGTAACCATATACTATGTTATGTGTTGTGTTTGATTCTTTCATTTCATTTCTATGCATGCAAATCATATTAGATAACCTAATTGTGAATAAAGAAGATTAAGTTTTATTGGTTGTTGATTCACCTTCCCCCTCTCAGTCACCTTGAATCTAATATATTTCCAACACCTAGTTATGTGTAAACTACAATGAGTTTGAACCAATTTCCTTGTTTGTTTCTAAATCAGATTCTAAGGTGTATGTTGAGCATTGTTTTGACACAAGCCAACTTGCTAGGATCTTGAGATTCAATTTCCTCTCTTGAAAGAATAATGAGGTTATTCCCAAGGTTCTCTGAGGTCGGGTCACAACCTACTTGGTTACTCAATTGAAGATAAATGTGATTGTTCACGAGGAGGCCTTTGTTGGTTCGTTCAAGACATCAAACTGCAAAACACTTTAGTTCTTTTTGGTATTTTCCATTTCAACATATATGGGGGTTTTATAAATAAAATGAAATTTTGTATTTTCTAAGATGTTTTAAATTTTCAGAATTCAAAGATGGAAGAGAGTAGAGAATAGAGTAATGATAAAGTAAGAAAATGACTGAAAGTTAAATCCTATAGACATAAACTGTTTGTATACCCTTCCTTGTGAATTTAATGATGGGAGAGATTTGGTGTAAATCCACAAAGCATAAATTAGACCAAGTTACAATTCACTACCCCATGGATGCAAGCATTTGGAGAGAAGACATATTCACTCGTGCAAGATATTCAAAATGGATCAAATCGTGAAGGCACCAAGATGTGCGCACCCACAAGACAGATTGATCATTAAGCCCAAAGATGATATCTTCCACATCATTCATCACATCAAGGTAGAGCAAACAACAACAAACTCCAACTAAAATAAATGTGAATTCGAAGCACAATAAACAAGAGGCTCTATGAAAATAATGAACAATGCAAGCATACATTCAATAATTTTGCATAGGTAGCAGCAATTCACACACCATGAATGAAGCACCAAATGTATATCTTTATTGCATTAAGAATCTGACCCTTACATTCATTTTGTGATTACAATATATAGAATTTGATCCACAACTCTGAATTCCAAATTTAGGGCATCAAAGAGAAAAAATAATTTAAACTAAAACTTTAATGGGAGGGAAAATATTCTTAACTGACACTAGCTAACTTGCATGGATCCATGAACCCATTTACAATCATTTTGCCCATGCAAGGAGGGTCAAACTTGCTAAGAAGAAAGAGAAAAGAAGAAGGGGTTTCTTGAGAAAACTCAAAATCTTCTTCTTGTTTCTGGAAGTATTTCTTGGAATCTTCATATGGAAGCTCTTCTGATGGTGGAGACTGATAGGGAACCCTTAGTTCCTTATAAATGAACTCAAGCTGACCATCAATTAGATCTGGAGTTAAACTGGTGTCTAAAAATGAGATCTCGCTAGAAACACCAAATTTTTTTGGACCCCAACCTCAATTCAATAACTTTTCTAGTGTCAAATATTCTAGATGTTTATCATTGAAACCTTGGTCTAGAGTTAGGACCTATCGGACGCCAAAATGGCCGAAATACCCAGAAGGCCAAAAAGGCCGAAAATACAGAGGGCCGAAAGGCTGAAAAATTGGAGGGCCAAAAGGCCAGAAGTTCTATAGGGCTGAAAGGCTTAAAATACTGGAAGGCCGAAAGGCTAAAGGGTTGGATTTTTTGCTGGGGCCGAAAGGTCGAAAGGCTAAATACCAATTTAGTGAAATATTTAAGTGTGGGGTACTTCTTTTCCAAAACTTCTTTGTGGTCCAAAGGGGTCAATTCGAGAACACCTCTGGGTGTGCAGCCCTGATCTTCTATATGATCTCCTAGACTTCCTCATAGTTTATCTCCTTCCTTTTTTCCCTGTTAAACTTTTGTTCCTGCTTTTCTTTGAAGGTAGTTAGCTCATAAGTGAAGAACTAGATCTCTTCTATGTGATTGGTCATATTCATCATTTCTTCTTTTGAATAAATAATTGTTGCAGGGCTTCCCTAGTCCTTGCACCTGCCATGATGTCCCTAAATTGTTGGACCACATCTTTGGATGGCTAGAAGACATTTTTGTCTTCATCCTGGTATAAATCAAGGTCAATCCCTATGAAGAAGATATCTATTTCTCCTACCCATTCCAGGACCTCCTTAAGTTTATCCAATATGGAAGCTTGACATTTCTCATAAATGTTAATCATCTTGGTTATGTGCTTGATCCATGCTTCAAATATGTCTATCTCCTCACCTTCATATACCTTTACCAGGATCTAGAAGCACTATTTTCTAATGATCTATAAATCCTGTAGGGTGACCCTCCACT
>MU223734.1:471776-494123 GCA_018584345.1 Thuja plicata
TTCATATACCTTTACCAGGATCTAGAAGCACTATTTTCTAATGATCTATAAATCCTGTAGGGTGACCCTCCACTTTCTTGTCTCAGATTCCATGCCACCATCATTTGTCCTCAAATCTATTAGATTTGTAGCCTCCACTAGAATAACCCTATAAGGTCTAAATATTTGGTTGATGGCACTTTCCCCACATTGCTCAAAATCCAACTTCGAATCTGCACTTGCTTTGATGAAGGATGGGGTTAATCCTGTCGGTAAGTCTGGGGCATTTATTTTATCCAATGCTTCTAATATGTCTATCATCTTGGTTATGTGCTTGATCCATGCTTCAAATATGTCTATCTCCTCACCTTCATATACCTTTACCAGGATCTAGAAGCACTATTTTCTAATGATCTATAAATCCTGTAGGGTGACCCTCCACTTTCTTGTCTCAGATTCCATGCCACCATCATTTGTCCTCAAATCTATTAGATTTTTAGCCTCCACTAGAATAACGCTATAAGGTCTAAATATTTGGTTGATGGCACTTTCCCCACATTGCTCAAAATACAACTTCGAATCTGCACTTGCTTTGATGAAGGATGGGGTTAATCCTGTCGGTAAGTCTGGGGCATTTATTTTATCCTCTTCCTTACTCATAAAACCCAGATTATGTTTGAGCCCTAAGGTTGCCAATGTCTTGCTCCCTTCCCTCGTAGGTTCCCCAAAATCTACCTCTTCAAATGTACACTCTTCTGAAGTAGTTTGGGCTTGAGAGGTGCTAGCAGATGGGAGCACAACCTATGCCTTCTAGTGTCCCCTAGTGTCCTTGGTGACATAGGACATTGTCCATGCTGGTAATATTATTTCTTCCCAATGAAAGGCTTTCACTAAGAATGTTATATACATGTTTTTCCCTTCATCTTCATCTAAGTAGGTTCTCCTCCTAGACTTGATGTCTTTTGTAAACTATGTGGGTCTACTAGATGTAGTGACTGGCTCATATGGGGTAATCTAAAGGATTGAATCAAAATTCTGGGACCCTGGAGTCACCTCTTTATCTAGCCCCTCTTCTTGTTCATGTCTCTATTCCACTTTACTTTCTTTTCTCTGGTATTCTTCTTCTTCTCCCCTTTCTTCTTCCTTGTCTCCCTCTTGCATTGCCTCCTCTTATTTTTCCTCACTTTTGCCTTCTTATCCTGAGGAATTAATAGAGGCTTTGATATTGAGACCAGTCATAACTACCACTATAGTTTCGAGGGTTGATGCATCCTCTTTGGTTACTGATACTCCCAGTGTCGGGATGTGGCAAGTCAAAGGGCTTGCCGGTGGTGGAGTGGGTGTTGGGAAATTTAGGATTGGAAATGGAAGAGTAGTTGGTGGTGTTATAAGAAATGGGGGTGGAGTAGGAATAAGAGGTGGGAGACTAGTTGGTGGAGCAAGAATGTAAGGAGGCATTATGACAGCATTGACCTTTGTTATAGGCTCATTGGTAGTCACCCCTTGGTGATTGGAGACTCTTGATTCTCAGAACGTTGATTTTCTTTGGAACTATCTCCCACCTTGGGTTTATTTGGCTTTGTGTTCATAATGGGTTGGTCATATATTTTTTCATCTGTATAGATGGCTTCCAGGACCTCTTCTGAGTCATATTCCCAAACTTTTGGGGGAAAAAGGGTCTTTATGACTTCTTTGGCCAAGGTAAGAGTCATTCTACAATAATCCTAGATTCTGACCTCATGATCATCTATGCACTTCATCCAGTGATCTTGTAAGTGTGGTTCATGAATGTAAAACTTGCCAATGATGTGGTTGTATGTACCCATAGGATCAAATTGAGGTCATACTGTGTCATAGAGCTGCAGGGGGTAGTCATCCCACTTGAATGCTAAATATTTATAGACCTTCATGTCTTGTAGGGTATAAGGCCCAAGTGAAATGGGAAAATCCCAGCAGTGCTTCTTCTTGTGTTTTATGTCTTCATATGCATCTACAAGCTGTCAAGATATTTCCAAAATGATTATCCAGTCTGATGGATATCTAGGAATTTCTTTGGATTCATAGTCAATCTTTCTATGTGAATATACGTGAAGGTTATGAATTGTATATAATAGGCACCTATGGCCCTCACCCTGGCGGCTTCTTCCTCTGAAATTCTTATTGCAAAATCACCCTCAATAGATTAGATGATTTCAAAAATCAAGTCATCATTGACTATCCGGTAGTCTGGCCTATCTTCTGACATTTTTTCCCTTTTTTGTAATTTTGGATATACGATGTGGGGCCATGCATTGGGATAATTTAGGCTCCCTCTATTTACAAACCCTGGGTAATCCACCCTTGCTACTAGTAGGTATACTACATAAGTACTCATATAAAACTTAGGGTTGTGTTTTACCGCTACTAGTTGTTCATCCAATTTGTCACTAATGATGGTTCCCTAGTCGAACCTAGACCTGTGGAACCTAAGTCTTTCTATAAGGAGAATCATCCAATTCTCTAGTTGGACTGATTGGGATAACTCATAGACTCAGCTTATCATTTTGATTGAAGCCTTGATGTCATCTTTAATGTATCCTCTCATCAATTCTATTTTGTCTAGCTTGTTTTTGGGGAGAGGTTGCTCTAGGTAGTGATTGTTAACTATTTCATAAGCCTCCTCCACTTTGTTTCTAAACCATAAGTTTCCCTTTTCTATGAAGAAGTCATAGAACTTGTCAATACTTTTTTGGAGATGGAAAACATATTCTATGACATCATGCCAGATATCCAGTACTCTTTAGCCCTCTGTATTCTAGACCACCCTCTTGTCAGAGTCGTAATGATTGGCCAGGGTCATGATTAGTTCGGGAGAGGATACGGCTACTAACTGGGCTACTACACTAACCATTCCTGCTAATACCAAGGAGGTAAAATCCTTTGATCTCCCAACTGGTTGGCCACATCTTTTAAGGAAGTCATCCCAATCGACGTTCTCGATATCAATGTCAGTAATCTCACTATGCTTGTTTCCGATCTTTGAAGGGGGAGTGTTCCCCTTGTATTGGTACTTCATGGGTGAAGTAATATTTTTCTCAGGCATTCCTATAATAAAATATGTAAGTATCAGTATCTTATTTAAGAAACAAACTTAAAGAAAGCTGACTAAACTAAGAAAAATAGAGCAAAACTTCCTAAGTCACCGAGAATGCAGATTTTTCGCACTTTTGGGGTTTCGCATGCCAAAGACAGTTTCAGAGGCCAAAAATGTTGAAAGAGTGAAAAAACCATCATTCTCAGTGAGTTCCTTTGGACCTTTCAACATCCAAAAGTCTGAAGGTTTTGTGGATGCCGATAAATCCAAAGTCCTGAAACTTGAAAACCAGGATTCAAAGACTTGGATGTATCGACATTTCAGACCTTTCAGAGGTTTGAAATGCCAAAAGGGCCAAATATTTTAAATAGAAATGAGGGAAAAGAATTTTATGGATTTAGAATTGTCAGCATGTTGGACATTTTGGAGGTCCAAAACACTGAAATGCTGAATATCTAAAAATAGGACACGACCAACTAACCTGGTTTTTGGTCTTTTGGAGGCTGAAAACCTATGACAAAGGTCATGAATGGAAAAAACCCTAACAAAAACTAGAGGGTAAAAATCCAACTCAACACAGATGGACCTCTCATGAAAATGAAGGTGCCCAAGGGCCTTTAGAGACTAGGGGAGAAAGAGGTAGCACACCCTAGGCCGGACAAGCACTAGGGTGAAGAGACCCCAAAACCCAAAAAAAAAAAACCAGAGGAAGGAAAAGAAAAAGTGAAGGAAGTGAATGAGACCTACCTTGGAGGGAAAGGAGCGGGGGGGAAATGATATGACAACAGCGAGGAGGCGAGTGCAAGATTAGCCTCAAGGTGGAGGGAAAAAAATGATGCAGCTGCGAGCTCTCAAGAAAAACATAATGATCTCGAATGATGGCCCTTTTGCAATTTATAACTTGCAGCTTTAGTGTCAGTGTGTTTGGTGGTTTCGGTGTCCAAAATGCTGAAAGTTTGGAGGTAGATACCTTTGACCTTTTGGTATTTTTAGACACTGAAAGAACTGACTTTCAACCTTTCATCCATTTCGATGTTTTAGGGTAGTATGGTCCCCCAAAATGCCAAAAGTGTCGAAAGAACAAAAAGGTGCTCTCCTTGTCCACTTATGCTGACATAGGTTCTTTTGAGGCTGATCAAGCGAGGACTCAAGGGGAAAACAAGACTGAAAAAATAAGAAAAAATAAAGAAGAGGGGGTCCCCATGGTTAGAGGACCAAAAATGGGGGGTGTGTTGTCGACCCATAACAAATAGCCCCGACAAAAGGAGGAATGACCAAGGCATTTCTTTATCATCATTACTCTTTCGAGCTATGACTTTGTAGTAGAACAAGGTCAATAGGTGTTGGTGTTGACCAATATTTCAATGAATTCCAATCGAAGGGTTTCTATTTGTTCCTAGTGTGTGTTCATGTGTATTCATTCCTTGACCTTTGATTGTGGTAAGCAGAACATTTTCTAGTTGCTCTCGACCTTTGCCAAGTAGACAAAGGTTTCCCAGAAAGAGATTTTATGCCATTCAAGCATTCATATCCCTGAAAAAAATTTCCAAAAATCCCAAGTATAACCTTGCTCTACAATAAGTCGGGTGTTCATATCCCTGGTAGAGGTTTCCATAGTTTCCCAGGTCTATTTTTTCTGCTAGGCGGTAGCTTTCTTGCTTTTTTGAGAGTTCTTTCTTTTGGACAGTCATTTTATTTCTTTTGTGTGCTTTTGAAATATGTTAAGCCCCTAGATGTCTATGTAATCTGTGTTTTTAAGTCTATAACATTGAAATTTTCTTTTCATATTTGATCTTATCCGGACAACGATTAGGTTGTGCAACCCGTATTTCACACTTGTGGCCTCTTTAGGACACTTTTCTTTTTGCGTGCTTCTTTTCCTCTCTCTTCAGCTACTCTTTTCTTTTGCAACCACCTTTGCATTTGTTCAGACCCAGGTTATAGGATCGGTGGATACCCAAATCTATGCACTAGTGTTAGTCACAATTGTAAAATGCTCAAGAAACCATTTCTCTTGAGTGTTTCCTTTTAGTGTATTTTGTGATTAGGATGACCAAGCTATGAACTTCTTCTTGTCGATCACTTGTAGCTATCATCACTTTTCCCTTTTGACAATATTCTTTGTGTTTCACATCTCTTTTGGAGAATTGACTAATAAATACCCTTCTCCAAGTTGCGGACTACCTTGGAATGGAACCAAGAACACACTGACCCAAAACCAACAAACAATCCCTGACAAAAGAAAGGAAGAAAGGACTCACGGCGAGGGCAACAAAGAAACAAAGAGAAATAAAGGAAAGAACTAAAAAATGGGGAATATGGTACAAGGGATGGAATGTAGTCCCTCTTAGGATTCAAAGTAATGTTTGATAAATTTCCCATTGACTGGAAATTGGGTCAACTCTCCATCCAACGTGCTGATCCTAAAAGTGTTTTCCCCCAGGATCTCTGATATTTTATAAGGGAGGGCCTGTCCATAATATTTGGCACTTGGTATGGCTGCCTAGCTTTTCTTTCACCTTATCCCACATGAGGACAAGGTAAGAGATCCTAAAGGCTTTAATGGTGGCTCTCTTGTTAAACCACCTCTTGACTATGGCTTGATCTTTGGTTTTCCTCTAAGGTAAGGAGATTCATGAGTCAGACTTGGAATCAATCTTCTCCTCCCATATATTGGTCCATGAATCTGAGGACTAGAATTTTTAAGTTCATAGGGAAGATTGGTTTCAAACCATAGACTAGCTGATATGGAGACGTCCCTAGGGCATTTTTGATCCTTACGTAATTAGTTGACAAAGCATATTTCAATTGTGCGTGCCAATCCCTAGGGTTGTCATCTAGGAGGTGTTTGATTAGCGTTGTTAAGTTCTTTTTGGTATACTCTGCTACACCATTTCCTTGTAGATAATAATTTGAAGAGAACTTGAGAATTACCTAGTTCTCAAAGGCCCATTGTGTCAGCGAGGCTGAAGAAAAAGAGGGAGCATTGTGACATACCAGCTAAAATGGCATCCGAAACCTAGTTATGATGTGCTCCTCCAAGAATTTGGTTAGGACATCTGTAGTACAATTCTTTAGTGCTTGAGCTTCCATCCAGTGGGTATAATAGTTAGTAGCTATCAAGATAAACTTGTGCCCTACACACAAAGGGGGGTTAATCATTCCAACAAAATCCAAGCCCCATTGGGAAAAAGGGCATACCTCATATACTAGATGTAGGGGCATTGTGGGGTTTCTCTCTCAAGTTACACTAGTTTGACAAGTGTGGAAAGATCTCACATGTTCACTTGTGTCTATGAATATTGTAGGCCATAAATATCCATCCCTTAAGATCTAGTGAGCCGTTGCGTTAGCTTACCCATGTCCTGTTCCGTATTTGTCATGGAAATTTTCTAGGATTTTCTTTTCCTTGAGTCTATCCAAGAACCTTAGGTATAGGCTTTCATAATTGCATTTGTATAGTTGTCCATTCTTCAACATGTAGGAGCTACTCTTGATTCTCAAGGCTCTTCTCTGAGAACCACTCATTTCTTCTAGGAACCGGTTTTGCAACAAATAATACACTATCTTTGTACAATACATCACTGATCACACCTTTATCGGTGTAGGTTTGGCAGACCAAACCTTCTCCAACCTCAGAGATCAGCTTCATCAGGCCTTGGCCTCTCACTAGTTTCATTGGTTGGATCTCAAGGTCAAACTCTTGGAGGATGGCCATCCATTTTCCTCTCCACTCTCCCAGCTCATTCTGCATCAAAAGGGACTTTACGACTATGTCTGGAACTACCCCAATGACTTTACTTCTCAAGATGTAATGTCTAAATTTTTTCACCACTTTAATGAGAGTGAATGACTGTTTATCTAGGTTTGGGTACCTGAGCTCAGGGTCTTTGAAAGGGAAACTCATGAAAGCTGTGGGTCATTCATCTTCATTATTCTTCTTTTGTGTGAGGATGCCCGTGCATGAGTGCTCCGATGCAAAAGAGTAAACCTTGAAAGGGATAGTATAGTATGCACTCACTAGAACCAGTGCCATAGTGATGACATTCTTAATCTGCTCAAAAGATTTCTTGGCTAGGAGAGTCCATTCAATCTTGGCATCCTTCTTGAGCATGGTGTTCAATGATTTTACTATTTCTGTGAAACCACTAATGAACTTCCTTACAAAGTTGGTCTTCCCGTAGAAAAATTTCATCTCTTTGCGGCTTTGTGGTAGTGTCAATTTTAGAATGGATTCCACCCTTTCAGGATCTATGGCTATCCCCTTCTCTAAGATGATATGTCCCAAGATTTTTCCTTCAGTTACTCCAAACACACATTTCTTGGGATTGAGGGAAATCCTGAATTCCCTGCATCTTTGAAGGCATTTTCTGAGGTCACTTAAATGGTCAGCTCTTTGTTTTGAGAAAATTGTGAGGTCATCCATATAGATGATAATGCACTTCCCAAATAGTCCCTTGAAAGCTATTTCCATTGCCCTCTAAAAAGTGGCCCCTGCGTTAATCAATCTGAAAGGCATCCGATGGTAGGCGAAGGTTCCCCATTTGGTTGTGAATGTTTTTTTCAGCCTATCTTCCTCCTGCACCATCACCTAGTTGTAGCCTGAATAACCACCTAGAAAGGACATCATTTGGAACCCATTGACCTTTTACAGTACTTCATCAAGAGACAGGAGTTGGTAATTGTCCTTCTAAGAAGATTTGTTGAGGTTCTGGAAATCCACACACAATCTAATATCTCCATTTTTTTTCTTACGAGTACCAGGTTTGCAACCCATGTGAAATATTAGATTAGAAAGATGATCTTGGCATCAAGCAACTTCTGAAGCTCCTTTTGAATCAAGAGTTTCATGGTAGGGTTCACAGGCCTTTTCCACTGCCGAAAAGGCTTGGAGTCTAGTTTCAGAGGGATGTTGTGTATTATGACTAAGGTGTCATATGTATTCAATTCTTCATAGCTCCATGCTATGACAGCTTGATATTTAGTGAGGATCTAGACCATTTTCTCCTTTTCTTCTTGGTTTCCTACCTTTCCGATCGATGTAGACCTCCCTAGGTTCCTCTTCTGTGTCAAGGTTGTAAGTATCACATTCTTTACCATCCGGTGTTACATCTGGGCATCTCCCTACTGCAGTCTTGCCACTCTAAAAAATCCTCTCTAGTTCTACCATCCCTTTGGGTATGGCATTGGTTCTCATATTTATAACACCTTGATCATCAGGAGCTTAAGGTTCAATTGTTTCTACACCTTCCTTTTCCTCATTGATGATTTTTTTTCTGAACACACCAGGGCACATGATAAACTCCAAAATGTGATGATCATCCTAGAAGACTTGAAAGTTAGTGACATTGTTTGGAATGGCCAGAGTGGTGAAAAGTTCAATTGAGAATTTCTTCAGCTTGGATCTTTCCATCTGATTTAATGAACTGGCCAACACGGCCAAGGCGTTGGCGATGACATTTCTTCTTCTTGGGATGGTTCTGATGTCGACAGTGTCAAAGTCATTGATCAGGTCCCATGCTCTATTTCGGTAGGCTGAGAGCCTTTTGTCATTGCAATTATACTGACTATAGATCTTCTTGATAACCAATTGAGTGTCCCCTTCTATTGTTAGGATTCTTATTCCTTTCTTGTGTGCCACGAGGAGTCCGCGGACCAATGCTTCATACTCTGCAACATTGTTAGTGCACAAAAATTATAACCTATAAGTGGCATAGAAAGAATTACCTCTCAGGTTTATCAATTCGATCCCTACACCTACTCCCTATTTACATTTGGAACCATCGAAGCATAATTTCCATATCTAGGGTTGCTTGGTAGGATTGGTTTTGGCCAATTTTATCTTTATAGGGTCCTTGATTTTAAGTCTCTGCCCTTTCTCCCCATCACTGTCAGAAGAGGTTGATTCTCCCATACCTTGGGTATGACATGGTCCAGTGATCTCGGCACTTTCATCACCCTTGTCTTCTAGAATTCCTTTATAAGGGGGCATGCTCTTTCATCAGAGGTAGTCCACTCACTAATTATGTTCAAGGTCGGGCCTCTGTCATTGGAATTTGACTCACTATCCTGATCTTGGGTTGGGGTGATTGTAGGAACTAGGACATCTACCTCTGGTGGGATGTTATTCTTGTCCTTGGTCTCAATGATTTCCTTTTTTATTGTAGGGGTCTATGATAGCTTACTTAACGAGGTGATTTGGTTCAATACCCTTGATAATGCTTCCTAGGAACTAGGGCAT
This sequence comes from Thuja plicata, assembly GCA_018584345.1. Taxonomy (NCBI): domain Eukaryota; kingdom Viridiplantae; phylum Streptophyta; class Pinopsida; order Cupressales; family Cupressaceae; genus Thuja; species Thuja plicata. The sequence continues at coordinate 481,070 of MU223734.1, forward strand.
GTGAACTTAGAATGGCTAGCTTGGTGTAATCGACAGTACCCTGGTAGTAACAAAATGTTAGGATATGCGTCTTGTCGCAAGTGTCATAGGCTAACCATAGTGTTGTTGACAAAATGTTGGAAGATGTCATCATCGATATTTGACTCCAAAAGACCCAGAATGGGGTTGTGGTCCGATTCTAGGTCTTCTTGGATTTGGAACATGAGGATGTCATCCATCCGATAAGTGCCCAAATCTATCTAGGTGAACATGACTTCATTCAATACATTATACTTAATGATCATCTATCTTAATTTAGGCTCTACATCAATCTTGATTTGGTTATTCAAACCTCTCCATGGTAGCCACAACTGGGTGAAATCTGTGGAAAATTGGCCCCTCTAGCACTTGGTCCATTCTCGAATCAACAACATCCCATAAGTTTCAGGTATGTCTACTATATGCACATCAATGTGTCCTTGTATTCTGGGATCTGTAACTAATTGAATGTGTACATATTTGAGCACACTGATCACTTTGACCTTGGTTTTATCCAATTCCATGACCACTTGGTTTGTTACTTGGGGCACCATCCCCAACTTTTGGCAAATTGATAGAGTTGTAAAATTTCATGAAGCTCTTGAATCAATCAGGCAATTATGTAGGTTATTTACAAACATCCATAGACTGAGTAAGAATGGTGGGACCTCCATCCTATCTTTGAACATAGTGGGGAAAGCCTTAGATGTGTTGATGTTGGATATATGTTCGCTTGCATTGTTGGTCGACAAGCCAAGTTTTGAGTTGTCCAGAGATGTTAGAAGGGATTCCTTCTGAGATGGGAAACCTTGCAGTAATTTGAACATAGATATATTTTCTTTGGTTTTCTTCAGTTCATCAACTACACTGTATTTGTCACTTGACCATGCCACACCCCTGTAGCTGGTATACATACTTGTTGTAGGAGGTGTATGACTGTTTGGTCCTTTAGGAGGCATGGGATTGTTTCTATTCTGAGGATCTGGTGGGGTTGGTTGTATTCCTCGGGGAATACCATCTGTGAGAGGCTCCCTTCTACTTTGATGGTTGTATGAGTTTCTTTGATCATTTTGGAAAGCATGTACTTTAGAATACTCAGGTTAATTCTTTTTCTAGAAGGGAAACATGAACTCATCTTCTCCTACAAAAGTATCCAAACCTCCCTCCTATCTAGACTCATAGGAATCAAACACCACAGCATCAAATTTTGCTTGGTGCCTTTCTAAGTTCTGGATAAAATGATCACGGGAGTTGTTCCCTGGTCCATTATTTCCTTGGTGTGAATTTGGACCCTCAACAAAATTATCCTCTAAGGCCTCGTAAGTATTGGCATTTTTCTTCTGGGATGTTGTCGTTATTGGGTCTGGTGTTCCATGGCCTATTTGGCCATTGATGTCCAAACATTTTCTCCTTCATGTTGTTGTTGTTGTTATATGTGTTGAAACTCCAATTGGGGTTTTGAGGATATGTATTTGAGCCAACTAGTACTTGTTGATAGCCACCTTGATTCTGAGATGGATTTAACTTCATCCAGGTGATCTCGTTGGTGAGTTGGGACAATGTCTTCTTCATGGCATCGAGTTCACAGGCCATGAGAATATCAGGCTCTTCTTGGGGCACAACTCTCTATTGCACAAATTCTATCTTGTGAGCCTCATAACCTAGATAAATAATAGATGGCGGTGTGGCTGCAAATGGTTGTGCCAGAAATGGGTTCAACATAGGCGTGTGAGTGGTTGAAGCTTGATTGTTTTTTGCAAATGGATGTGGGACAGCAAGGTTATTCATGATAGGTACCATTGCATAACTCCCTTCTTGCAGGTCCATCTACTGAGTGAATTTGATGGATTCATTGTACACCTTTTCCATCATGTCTTTATCCTCCGGGGGAAGCCTCCTTAGAAATATTGAGGTGAAAGGATCCAAAGCTTTTAAGTAAACTTTTATGATAACCTCTTCTGGTATGGTGTAAGGAGATTCCAACTTTTGATGCATCTTGTGAAAATAATGATTGAACATGGCAATAGGCTCTTTCGTATCCTTCCTCGTTGTAATAAAATTGTGATGTGTCGTGGCCAGATCCACATACAGTTTGAATTGATTGAGGAACTTTTCCTCAAACTCATTCCATATGGAAATAGATCCTCGTGGTATATTCAGGTACCAATTGTAAGCAAACTCTTACAAAGTGTATGGGAATAGATGGAAAACAACATCTTGGTTGGCGATCTATTTACGGTTGCTAATTTCCTTGAAGGCACAAATGTGTTCTTCCATTGTCCTTGATTCACCATATATTATTCAGGTGCAAAACTTCTCTAGATTTTTGGGTAACTCATGGAGTTGCCCAACAAAATTTAGGGGTGAGTTGGTTGGATTGGCGAAAAAGACAATCGGATGAGGTTGCTGTAAATTTTGATTTTGCAAGTTCTGATTTTACATTATGGCTATGAGGAAATTCATGGTAGTGATATGTGATTGTTGTCGAAAAGAATTATGGGACTCGATAAGGTGGGAAGAGGATTTTTCTTTGTTCTTCCCTTTGTCGCTATGAGCTTTAAGATGATGGGTGAGTTGAAGTAACTCGCCTCTATTTGGAGATGATCTAAGCACTCGCTTGAATCTCTCTAGGGAGAAAGATCCAATGTTATCTAGCTTTTGTGTCTTGAGGGCCTCCTTCTAGCACCACTTCTGTTGATCATTTTTTTGACACAAGCCAACTTGCTAGGATCTCAAGATTTGATTTCCTCTCTTCAAAGAATAACAGGGTTATTCAAAAGGTTCTCCAGGGTCGGGTCACAACCTACTTGGTTACTCAGTTGAAGATAAATGTGATTGTTCATGAGGAGGCCTTTGCTAGTTCATTCAAGACATCAAACTACAAATCACTTTAGTTCTTTTTGGTATTTTCTGTTTCAACATATATGGGGGTTTGATAAATAAAATGCAATTTTATATTTTCTGAGATGTTTTAGATTTTTAGAATTTAAAGATGGAATAGAGTAGAGAATAGAGTTATGATAAAGTAAGAAAATGACTGAAAGTTAAATCCTATGGACATAAACCATTTGTAAACCCTTCCTTTTGAATTGAATGATGGGAGATATTTGGTGTAAACCCACAAAGCACAAATCAAACCAAGTCACAATTTGCTACCCCACGGATGTAAGCATTTGGAGAGAAGATGTATTCACTCATGTAAGATATTCAAAATTGATCAAATCGTGAAGCCACCAAGATGTGTGCACTGATCAGACAGATTTATCGTTAAGCCCAAAGATGATCTCTTCCACACATTCATCATAGCAAGGTAAAGAAAACAACACCAAACTCCAACTAAAAGAAACATGAATTCGAAGCACAATAAACAAGAGGATCTCTTAGAATAATGAATAATGCAAGCATACATTCAATAATTTCACATAGCTAGCAGAAATTCACACACCACAAATGAAGCACCAAATGTATATCTTTATTTCCTTAAGAAACTGGCCCTTACATTGATTTTTTTATTACAATATATAGAATTTGATCAACAACTCTAAATTCTAAATTTAGGGCATCGGAGAGAAAAATAATTTAAACTAAAACTTTACTGGAAGGGAAACTATTCTTAACTACCACTAGATAACTTGCATGGATCCATGAACCCATTTAAAATCCCTTTTCCCATGCAAGGGGGCTCAATCTTGTCAATAAGAAAGAGAAAAGAAGAAGGGGTTCTTCAGAAAACTCAGAATCTTCTTCTTGTTTCTGGAAGTGTTTCTTGGAATCTTCATCTGGAAGCTCTTCTGACAGTGGAGACTAATAGGGAACTCTTAGTTCCTTCAAAACAAACTCAAGCTAACCATCAATTAGATCTAGATTTCAACTGGTGTGGAAAAATGTGATCTCATTAGAAACACGCAGTTTTTTCAGACCTCGACCTCAACTCTGAAACTTTTCTAGTGTCAAATCTTCTAAATGTTTATCATCAAAACCTTGGTCTAAACATCAAACCTGTTGGAGTTCGAAAAGGCCGAAATACCCAGAAGGCTGAAAAGGATAAAAACTTAGAGGGCCGAAAGGCCAAAAACTTTGAGGGCCAAAAGGCCAAAAATTCTCTAGGGCCGAAAGGCCAAAAATCTTGGAAGGCTGAATGGCTGAAGGGTTGGATCATTTGTGGGGGCCGAAAGGCCAAAAGGCTGAAAACTGATTTAGGGAAATCTTTAAGTGTGGGGGACTTCTTTTCCAAAACTTCTCTGTGGTCCAAAGGGTCAATTTGAGAACACCTCTGGGTGTGCATCCCGTAGCCTCTACATGATCTCCTGGACTTCCTCATACTTTATCTCATTCCTTTTTACCCTGTTAACATTTTGTTCCTACTTTTCTTTGAAGGCAGTTAGCTCAAAAGCAAAGAACTAGATCTCTTCTATGTGATTGGTCATCTTCATCATTTCTTCCTTTGAATAAAATAATTATTACATGGCTTCCTTGGTCCTTGCACCTGCCATGATGTCCCTGAATTGTTGGACCACTTATTTGGATGGCTGTAAGACATGTTTTTCTTCATCTTAGTATAAATCAAGGCTGATCCCTGTGAAGAAGATATCTATTTCTCCTACCCATTCCAGGACCTCCTTCTGCTTATCCAATATGGAAGATTGAAATTTCTCATAAATGTTAATCCTCTTGGTTATGCGCTTGAACCATGCTTCAAATTTTTCTAGCTCCTCACCTTCATATACCTTTACTAGGATTTGGAATCATTGTTTTTTGAGGCTCTGTAAATCCTGTAGGGTGGCCCTCCACTTTCTTGTCTCAGATTCCATGCCACCATCATCTGTCATCAAATCTATCTGATTTGTAGCCTCCACTAGAATAACCCTATGAGGTCTAAATATTTGTTTAATGGCACTTTCCCCGTATTTCTAAAAATCCCCCTTCCAATTCGCACTTGATTTGATGAAGGATGGGGTTAATTCTACCGGTAAGTCTAGGGAATTTCTTTTATTCAATAGTTCTTGTAGTGAGGTCTCTAGGCAGTTAGGGTCAATGGGACCAACCATTTTGTGGATGAACGTCTTCAAGTCTCCATTTTTCTTTGTTAAGGCCCTTATGGTCTCCTAGTCCTTACTCATAAAACCTAAAGCATTTTTGAGCCCTAAGGCTTCCAGTGTCTTTCTCCCTTTCCTGGTAGGTTCCCTCAAATCTACCTCTTCAAATGTATAGTCTTCTAAAGTAGTTTGGGCTTGAGAGGTGTTGGCAGATGGGACCGCAACCTATGCTTTCCAGTATCCCCTAGTGTCATGGGTTACATAGGACATTGTCCATGCTGGTGATATGACTTTTTCCTGATGAAAGGCTTTCCCTAAGAATTTTATATCCATGTTTTTCCCTTCATCTTTATCTGAGTAGGTTCTCCTCCTAGACTTGATTTGTTTGCTAAACCAGGTGGGTCTACTAGATGCAGTGACCGGCTCATATGGGGTAATATGAAGGATTGAAACCAAATTATGGAACCCTAGAGTCACCTCTTTAACCAGCCCCTCTTCTTGTTCCTGTCTCTGTTCCACTTTACTTTCTTTTCTTTGGTATTCTTCTTCTTCTCCCCTTTCTTCTTCTGCCTTGTCTCCCTCTTGCATTGCCTCCTCTTTTTTTCCCTGACTTTTATCTTCTTCTCCTGAGGAATTAATCGAGGCTTTGGTATTGAGGCTAGTCATAACTACCACTATGATTTCAAGGGCTGATGCAGCCTCTCTGGTTACTGATCCTCCCGGTGTCAGAATGTGGCAAGTCAAAGGGCTTGGTGATGGTGGAGTAGGTGTTGGGAAATTTGGGATTGGAAATGGAAGAGTAGTTGGTGGAGTTATGAGAAATGGTGGTGGAGTAGGAATAATAGGTGGGAGAGTAGTTGGTGGAGCCAGAATGTGAGGAGGCATTATGACAACATTGACCTCTATTGCAATCTCATAGGTAGTAACCCTTTTGGTGATTCGAGACTCTTGATTCTCGAAACTTTGATTTTCTTCAGAACTATCTCCCACCTTGGGTGTATTTGGCTATGGATTAGTAAATTGAGTGGGAGGTGGATTTAAGATCACCTCTGGTTGAAAAAGAGAAGGACTGCCTGCTTCATATATAGTTGTGTAATCTGGCATATCCTAGCCTTGGTCTGAGAATCCTTCTAGACCTTCAAAGTCTGATATCTGGAACTCATCTGATCCCAGAGAATCTAATAGGTTATCTTTCTCTTTAGGCTCCTCCTGTTGTTTCTGACTGATCTCCTTTTCTCTCCTTTTTTGAGTCCTACTCCTTTTAACTAGGGGAACCTCTTCCTCCTCCTCTCCTTGAGAGTCTTCATGTACAATTTCAAATTTTGGAGGCGTAGAAGTTTTCTTTCTCTCATATGTCTTCTTCCCCTTTCCAGTGACAGGAGGAGATTTTTCAAAAGTAGAAGGTCCCTCATCTAGTGAAACCTATGGATGCCCTGTGGGAGGATGTATCTATTTGATCATTCTTAATGTAGGAGCACTGGGCCTTGGGTTTGACCCATACTCTACTACACGTTCATGACCATATATTGTGCTCGACTTCTGTGGTGGTGCCTTCTTGTATCAGGGTACTATGTTCATCTCTTTGCACTATTTATCTACCTTCTTGGGTGGATCAATAAATTTTTTCATAGGTATCAGGCTCATTTTGTAGGGCCTCTTGATCCATTCTTCTATTGTTCTCATTAAGTGTCTTGCCCAGAAATTTATTTCATCATTCTCATCTTTGTCCTCCTCTACGTTCATGATGGGTGGGTCATATATTTTGTCATCTATATAGATGGCCTCCAAGACCTCTTCTGAGTCATATTCCCAAAGTTTTGGGGGAATAAGGTTCTTTATGACTTCTTTGGCCAAGGTAAGTTTCATTCTCCAATTATCTCAGATTCTGACCTCATGATCATCTACGCAGTTCATCCATTGATCCTCCAAGTGTGGTTCATGAATGTAAACCTTACCAATGATGTGGATGTATGTACCGAAAGGATCAAATTGAGGCCGTACTATGCCATAGAGTTGCAGGGGGTGGTCATCCCACTCAAAGGATAAAGATTTATAGACCTTCATGTCTTTTAGGGTATAAGTCCCTAGTGAAATGGGAAAACACCAGCAGTGCTTCTTCTTGTGTTTTATGTGTTAATATGCATTTGCAAGCTATCAGACTATTTCCAAATTGACTATCCAATCGTATGGATATCTAGGCAACTTCTTTGGATTCACAGTCGATCCCACTATCCAAATATACGTGAAGGTTCTAAATTGTATATAATAGGCACCTATGGCCCTCACCCTGGTGACTACTTCCTTTGACATTCTTTTTCACAAAATCACCCTCAATAGATTGGATGATTGCAAAAATGAAGGCATCATTGACTATCTGGAAGTCTGTGCTATCTTATGATAGTTTTGACCTTTTCTGTAATTGGGGATATACAATGTGGGGCCATGCATTGGGAGCATTTAGGCTCCCTCTCTTTACAAGCCCTGGGTAATTCACCCTTGCTGCTAGTAGTTACACTATGTAAGTAGTCATATAAAACTTAGGGTTGTGTTTTACCACTACTATTTGTTCATCCAATTTGTCACTAATGATGGTTCCCTGGTCGAACCTAGACCTGCGGCCCTTGAGTCTTTCTATGAGGAGAACCATCCAATTCTCCAGTTGGACTGATTACGGTGACTCGTAGACTCAGCTTATCATTGTTATTGCAGCCTTGATGTCATCTTTCATGTATTCTCTCCTAAATTCTATTTTTTCTAGCTTGTTTTTGGGGAGAGGTTTTTCTAGGTAGTGATTGTTAACTATTTCATAAGCCTCCTCCACTTTGTTTCTGAACCATAAGTTTCCCTTTTCAATGAATTCATAGAACTTGTCAATGCCTTTGTGGAGATGGAAAACATCTTCTATGACATTAGGTCGGATATCTAGTATTGTTTGTCCCTCTGTATTCTAGACCACCCTCTTGTCGGAGTCATAATGATTGGCCAGGGTCATGAATAGTTCAGGTGAGGATATGGCTACTGGGTGGGCTATTGCACTAACCAGTCCTGCTAATATCAGGGAGGTACAATCCTCTGATCTCCCGGCTGGTTGGCCACATCTTGTAAGAAAGTCATCCCAATCCACGTTCCTGATATCAGTGTCAGTAATCTCACTATGCTTGTTGCCAATATTTGAAGGGGGGGTGTTCCCTTTGTATTGGTACTTCATGGGAAAAGTAATTCTTTTCTCAGGAATTCCTTTAATAAAATATTCAAGTATCAGTATCTTATTTAAGAAACAAAATAAAATAAAGCTGACTAAACTAAGAAAAATAGAGCAAAACTACCTAAGTCACTGATAATGTAGGTTTTTTGTACTTTTAGGTCTTCAAACGTCTAAGACAGTTTCAGAGGCCGAAAGAGAAAAAAACCATCATTCTCGATGAGTTCCTTCTGACCTTTCGGCATCTGAAAGTTTGAAGGTTTTATCGAGGCCAAAAATTTGAAGTCTCAAAACATGAAAATCGAGACTCAGAGACTTGGTTGTATCAACATTTTAGACCTTTCAGAGGTCCAAAATGTCGAAAGGGCCAAATATTTGAAATAGAGATGAGGGACAAGAATTTTGTGAATTTGGACTTGTCAGCATTTCAGACATTTTGCAGGTCTGAAACACCGAAATGTCGAATCTATGAAAATAGGGCATGACCAACTGACCTAGTTTTTATCCTTTCAGAGGCCAAAAACCTATGACAAAGGTCACGACCAAACAAAACCCTTACAAAAACTAGAGGGTAAAAAACCTGAGTAGACACAGATGGACCTCCCACAAAAACAAAGGCACCCAAGGTTCCTTAGACACCAATGGAGAACGAGGTAGCACACCCTAGACCGAACAGGCACTAGGGCGAAAAGACCCTAAAATCTAAAGAAAAAAAATAGAGGAAGGAAAATAAAATGGCGAGGTAGCGAATGAGACGTACCTCGAAGGGCAAGGAGTGGGGCGGAAAATGGTACGATGATGGCGAGGAAGTGAATGCATGATCAGTCTTAGGGTGGAGGGAAAAACAAATGATGCAGCTACGAGCTCTTGAGAAAAATGCAATGATCTCAAATGATGGCCCTTTTGCAATTTATAACCCATGGCTTTAGTGTCAGCATGTTTGGTCATTTCAGTGTTCGAAATGCCAAAATTTTAGAGGTAGATACCTTTGGCCTTTCGGTGTTTTCAGAGACCAAAAACACTGAAAGAACTGAGTTTTGGCCTTTTGGCCATTTCGATGTGTCAGGGTAGTATGGTTCGCCAAAATGTTGAAAGGGCTTAAAGTCTGAAAAGGTGCTCTCCTTGTCCACTTATGCTGACACAATTTCTTTTGAGGTTAACCGAGCGAAGACTCAAGGGAAAAAAAACCAAAAAAACCAAAAAAAACAAAGAAGGGGGGGTCCCCATGGTCAGAGGACCAAACATGGGGTGTGTGTTGTGGACCTACAATAGTGTACACATTACATTATGTACCCAAGGATATGAATACTGAAGGTCATTGTGGGTCACATATCTTACATTACACTTGAATAGACAATGATTCTTAAAAGAAAAAGGAGATAACTCAATACACATCCTGGCCTCTATGCCTTGATGCTCAGGTTTTTTTTTGACATTGCATCCAATACACAAAGTATTCATACTTTCATGATACCTTATGGGTATTAGTGACAGTTGCACTATTTGATGATGTTCATTACAAAAATCCCCAATGATGATAAAAATGATACAATGTATACAAATCAGTGACAATCCTAAGAGTCTGCATGTAGATGCATTTACAGATTGCGTGATTCATTTTAAAAGAACTGAATAAGGACTTGAGCTCGAAATGATTCCATGGTTCATTTGAAATCCAAGTTAACTACATAATCTATATTTTTGATACCAAATGTCGTTGTATATCCATGGCATACATTTTGTATTCATAAATGAGAAAAAGAAAAAAAAACAAAAAAAAAAAAAGCATTCAAGAATTGCATTTATTTCTACATCCTAAGTGCATCCATACATATATTTGCATAAAGAAAATCTGAAAAACATACATTTGCATATTCATCTAGAATCATCTAACACATTTATATATCAGTACTGAATCATAGAGCATAAATGATATCATCATAAGAATCTATTCTATATCATCAAAAGACCAAGTACATAATAACATGTACATCATCTAGAACTCCTCTTACACTATCAGAATTCAATTTTTCTCTTCTCTGATCTATTAGGAACTAAATCGAACATGGAGAAGATGTTTTCCACAACATGTTACAGATTTTATGATAGCTTCCCAAAAATGAAGAATTGTTATACTGTTAGAATGAATTTCAAATAACTGAGAGGGGAGGGGTGAATCAATTATCCTTAGGTCTAGATGTAGCAAATAAAAAATTTCTATATTTCAGATTTACTCGGTAGCAGTAGCATAAGTCGACAACTTTAATCATGCAGTTTACTATCAATTGAAATTAGCTTGTAGAAACATAACAGTAAAGTAAACCATAAGCATTCACACAAGTTGACACAAGTATTTAACATGGAAACCCAATATGGGAAAAACCACTAGTAACATGCTACCAAGTTTTCACTCTTCTGAAGTGATGCCCTGTGAGGAGCCAACCCTATTAAAGGTTACAATAACACACTACTAGGTGTGACCTGGTTAAAGGATTTAATCACCCTATTAGGAGTGGCCTTGTTAGAGGAGTTAGAACATTCCACCTGAATGTCACCTTGTTAGAGGATTTATACAAATGACTTTTAGGTCAACCTTGTTAAAGGATTTAACTGATACAATGATTAGAAAGTATTCAACAGTTGTGATCTGATACATACAACTTACTTTGCAAATTCTGATCCAATTACAGCTCTAATGTTAACTCACTGGATAGCCTGCATTGTCATTTTAACCTTCTGGTCTTCTTGGAAATTCATCAAGCAATCACACATGCAACTCTCTGCTTCTATATTCAGCCTTCTCTGCTAGATCATGCTAAATAGTAAATCAACTATGCAACTCTTTTGCATACTTCACATTCAGAAGAACACCTCTTGCATCTTGAATGAATAACCCCTTGAGGTTATCATATACCTCTCTATCTAGGTTAGATAAATCTTTTGCCACTTAAAAAATATCATAGATCTTAGGTTAGGTCAGATCCAATAGATCATTACATCTTTGCATTACATTTACTTCTCCAAAGTAGTCTCTAATTAAATCTTGAAACCATGCATTAATTACGGTTACCCATACATTAAATGATGTGTATCAATATTTAATTAACATTACATATCCCAATAAAAATAACTAAGTCGGCCAAAGATCTCAAATCTAATCATTCATTCAATTACTGTAAGTCAGCCAACATCACTGTTTCCACTCGGCACTTTCAATGGTGCTCGGCATTGAACAAATTTTTCTCATCACAAGCAACTTCACTTGGTACAAGCAACTTTTCTCAGCATAAGAAACGTTTCTCATCATAAGCAACTTTTCTCGTCATAAGCAACTTTTCTCGGCACAAGCCAAACTTGCTCGACACAAAATAGCCAGAAAAACTACCTTTGAAAGAGAAACAACTAATTGCTTTGCCAGAGTGCCAACTAATCAAGTACCCTTTTAATATCCTTAACTCAACCATTCACTTGGTCTTCTTGTTAAATCTTCATCGTCATCAGTAGATATGGCACTCAAACAAATAAGAATAGTCTCACCAGTTAAGGTTTGACATCAATGACAAAATAACAATTGCTTGCATTGTCACTTTCCAACAATCTCCCTCTTTGGCATTGATGGCAACACAAAATATTAAAACAATGATTTAACAAGCATAGTTACCAATGAATCCAAAAATTCACCTGTGTTCCTTGATATGAATGAATCTTCATTAATGTCTTTAGCTTCATTCTGATTCTTATCTGTAAAACATTCCTCCCTCTGTGTCTATAATCACACTCTAATTATCTATGTCTAATCATCTATAGACTCCCTCTGAGTAGATAATCACTTCAATGTTTTCAACAGTAACTTTTGCCTCTATGTAATCTTTCCCTCTTGGTAATCTCTTCTTCTAGGAAATCTTTCCCTCTTTATAGGTAATCTCTCCCTCTTTGACAACAATGCCAAAGACATCAATATCATTATCATGTAGATCTTTAGTATCATGTTGATCTTGCCATCTTGATTATGACTGATTTCCTTTTCTATCCTTGTTCATCTTCATAACTTTATCCAGCATCCTAAAGTGTGACTAACTATGCATCAATGTGTCAAGTATTATGAATGTAATATTTGATGCAACATTACCATGCAGAACTTAATTAGCCTTAGTTAGGGGAATCATCCCCATTTTACCTTGCAAATATTCATGAGTATCCTTGGGTAGTGCTTTTGTGAATATGTCTGCTAATTATTCTTTAGTGTTCACATAATCTAGTTTCACTTCTTTATTCTGAACTAGCTCCCTCAAGTAGTGATACTTGATAGCTATATGCTTTGTCTTTGAGTGCATAACAGGATTTTTAGAAATATTAATAGCACTCATGTTATTGCAATATATGACAACTGGGTCAGTGATTTCTTCCTTCATACCTTTTAGTAGTATCTTCAACCACACAATGTTAGAACAGTTAACTGCTGCTGCCACATAGTTGGCTTCAACTGTAGATTGTGAGGTACAGTTTTGTTTCTTGCTTGTCTAGGTGATCAATCTTTTTCCTAAAAGAAATGCTCCACTAGTAGTGCTTTTCCTGTCATCAACATTTCTAGCCCAGTCAAAGTCAGTGTAAACTCTGAGTTCAAACTTGTCATTGTTTTTGTAGTGTAGACCATAGTCATCAGTTCCTTTCTGAGAGGAACCTCCTTACAGCAATATGGTGAGAATGCATGAAATAACAGAATATAGAGCAATAGCAGAACTCAGAATGAATCTATTGATCACGGGCCACTTCGAGGGGGTAACCTCCTTTGAGCAAG
>MU223734.1:498152-509100 GCA_018584345.1 Thuja plicata
GTTGGGTCTACATTAGCCTTGATGTACCAACGGAACCATTGAAGAGCTTCATGTTCCAAATGAAAAGATGCAAGCGGGACTTTGTTGTTATCCAAAGTATTATGCAAGCTGAAATACTTCTCTGCCCGATAAATCCATCCAGTCGGATCAGTACCATCGAAGTGCGTAAAATCAAGCTTCAGTCCATGGAAATTGCCAGAAGAGAATCCAGCATCTCCAAAATGGTTTTGGTTCATGGCTGAATGCTGAAGGTTGAGACTGAGAATTTTGTCATCCAGATCTTGAAGTTTGGTTTTAAGGGATGCAATTTCCTCTTCCATGATTTTTTCTCGTGTACGTGTAACAACCATAAAGCATTTTTTTTTTTTTTTTGGCAATTGGTAGAAATTGAGAAACAAAAACTTTTTCAGTTAGGGCAAATTTGGATTTGGGAAAAACTCATATGGGAAATGGGTGTTTGATGAGTGGTTGGAGACTTTCTGACGAAAAGGGAAAAATAAAAATGAGGGTTTCAGGGTTGGGGAGGCAGAATGAGGCGAGCAGTCCAAGCGGGACAAGGGAGAAGAAAGAGGAATTGAATCTTGTGGCTCAGTTTGGTGGCGATTGGATGAGAAGCAAAAAAGATAGGGCAAACCCTAAAATTTGATAAATGAGGGATTTAGGGCTTTGATATGTAGAATTTGGGGTTGGGTCGTCAAGGAAGGAAGTATGCGGAATGGTATTTTAGGCATTCCAAGGAACTATGAGAGGAAACAGAAAGAAAGCAAGGAAGATATGACTAAAAAAAAGAGAAAATTTTACTCTTTTTTTTTTTGACAATAGACTAAAGAAAATTCACTCAAATACAGAATAACAAAAATAATTTATTGCAATAGAAAGAGATAGTAGAATTGAAAGGAACCTAAAGGCCATGATGGAAAAAAAATTAGACGTAATTTCCACCCAGCGAGACCAAGAAAGTGCTCTGATACCAGATGAGAGGAACCTCCTTACAACAATATGGTGAGAATGCACGAAATAATAGAATATAGAGCAATAGCAGAACTTAGAATGAATCTATTGATCACGGGCCACTTCGAGGGGGTAACCTCCTTTGAGAAAGCTCAATACAATAAATTCATCGGTGTCCATCAAAGGCCTCAACCTACTCTTATATACTAAGTACGATCTAGAAAAGTAATACTACCTATGCATGTGGGATAATAAAATATACTCACAGGACGACTTACAAAGCATATGCGTCCGACAACACTACACTAACAAAATAAACAGAAGGAACACACAGGTTCCTAACACTTTCAAATATCTTAGAATCCTTTTTACTTCCATCATGTGAGTTTCCTTGGGATTAGCAAAAAACCTTGCAACAATCCCAACAACTAGGGCAATATCAGATCTACTATGTACAACATAGTGTAGTTTTTCAATCATTGATCTGTTGAGTGTTTGGTTCACTTCTTTTGTGTCATCATCTTTTGTCAGCTTCTGTCTAGTAGCCATAGGTGTACTCATTGTTTTGGACTCTTCCATTCCAAAAGTTATCAATATCTCTTTGATATATTTAGATTGAGTGATATAGATACCATTCTTCATTTGATAAATTTGTAAGTCAACAATGAATTTTATTTCACCAAACATAGACATCTCAAACTCATTTTGCATCTCTATTGCAAATTTATGACACAACACATCTTGTCCACTAAATATGATGTCATCTACAAAAATTTTAGCTAATAATGTACCTTTTCTTTGCTCTGTCTTCAAGTACAGGTTGCTATTGTCATTATTCCTTGCAAATCCAATCTTGATCAGATAACTGTGCAATCTCTCATACCATGCTCTTTGCGCTTGCTTCAATCCATATAATTCTTTGTGCAATCTACAAACCAAATTCCTTTTGTTTGGGTCTACAAAACCATCATCTTTCTCAATATACACTTCTTCTTCCAAGATACCATTGAGAAATACAGATTTCACATCCATCTGATAAACTTTGAATCCTTTATAGGCTGCATATGCAAGTAAGGTTCTAACACCTTCCAATCTTTCAACTGGGGTGAAGGTTTCACCGTAGTCAATTCCTTCCTCCTGTGCATAACCCTTGCATACCAGTCTCGCTTTGTTTCTTGTCACATCTCCATGTTCATTCAGCTTGTTCCTGAATACCCACTTTGTACCAATTACATTTTTATCCTTCAGCCTAGGTACAAGTGTCCAAGTTTTGTTTTTCTCAATCTATTCAATTTCCTCATTCATTACTTGTATCCAATCTTCATTTTCTAAAGCATCTTTCACTGTTTTGGGCTCAAATTCACATAACAAACATGTGTCATTTTTCAACCTACTTCATGTCATAACAGTAGAATCCTTTGATCCAATGATTTGATCAGAATTGTGATTTCTTCTCACATATTTTTCTAGAGTAGGCTCAGTCCTTGTTGTAGGTTCATTGTCTGTATTCAGTTTTGGTTGATTCTGTGACTCGGCATCTCCATTAGATAGCTCGGCATTCACTTCCAGTTGCTCAAAAACTCCACTTTGTGACTCGGTAGGTGCATGTTATTGTTCAGTAGTAGTCTCAGGTAGTGAATTAGAATCTTCCTCATCCAGATATATGAATGATCTATAGCTTTCAGCTCTTGTGTACTTTCATCTATATTTCTCTCTACAAACTCATCAATTCATACATTTGTACTTTCAACAATTTTGTTAGTATTATAATTCAAACATTTGTAAGCTTTCCTTTTCATTGAATAACCAAGGAACATGCCTTCTTCACCTTTAGCATCTAGTTTTCCATTTATGTTGTCCTTCAGTATAAAACATTTTCTACCAAATACTTTAAAATACTTTACACTAGGTGCATAACCATACCAAAGTTCATAAGGTGTAGCATTTGTACCTTTCTTGACTTGAACTCTATTCAGTGTATAGATTGCAGTACTTACAGCTTCTTTCCAATATTTTTGTGCAACATTTTTCTCCATCATTAGTGTTCTTGCACAGTCCATGATAGATCTGTTCCTTCATTCAGCAATACCATTTTGTGGAGGAGTCCTGGGTGCGGACATCTGTCTCTTTATGCCTCGGTCATTGCAGAACCTGTTAAACTCATTAGAAATAAACTCTCCACCTCTGTCAGATCTTAAGCATTTCAAACTTTTTCCTATTTCCTTTTCAACTTTAGCTAAGTACCATTTAAATAAATGGAATACATCAGATTTTTCCTTGAGAAACATTATAGTCATCATCCTTGAATAATCATCAACAAATAGAATAAACTATCTAGCACCATAGTAGCTTCTTTCTCCAATGGGACCACAGAGATCAGTAAGGACCAATTCCAAAATTTCCTCTGATATATGTGTCTTACTTTCCAAGTAATTTTTGGACATCCTCTAGTATAGGTGTGTGAGTAACATTTTCTTCTTACTTGGGTACCACAACTATAGTATAACCTTCACCTTAAGTTATTGTTGAAGAGTATTAAGGAACTCTTTTCCACTTCTTAGTAAGACAATAGGGGTCTTTGACTGTGTTTCTACATCTAATAGTGACTATATCTTGAATGTCCTACCATCCTTCTTGAATGAGATGGTGTTCTCTTTCCCATCATAGATGGCTCCTCTCTCATATTGCCATGGTCTACCAAATAGGAGATGTAATGCATCCATAGGAAACACATCACAAATCAACTTGTATTTGTATCCTCCAATGGAGAACTCAACCCATGTTTTTTCATTCACAAGGACACTTTGTCCTTTATTCAGCCATGTCACCTTGTATGGACTAGTATGGGATATCTTTTCCAATTTGAGCTTCTTCACTATGTCCTCTGAGACTATGTTATCTGTGGAACTAGAATCCACAATAACTTTTCACACTTTACCAAGTATTTTGCATCTTATCCTAAATAAGTCTCTCCTTTGCTTTGGTTCTTCTTTCACGGGTTGTCTAACTAAAACTCTTATAAACATGAGATTCTCCACAATCTTTTATTCAATATGGCTAACATCTAGTGACATGACACTTGATGTGTCTTCTTGAGCATATGGTATTCTCTTGTCATTGTTTGAGGAGGTTTCTTTCTATGAGAACCTATTAGTAGGATGACCTATTTGACTACAAATACAACATTTCATGTTATAAAAGTAAGAGTTACTTCTTCCTGCATCTCTTCCTCTGTTAGAACCCCCTTGAGTTCCTCTACCTCTTCCATATCCTCCTCTAGAAGTTGTTTTTCTTCCATGCTTTGCAAGTTTAGAATCTCCATGGATTCTTTATTCAGTCCCTCTACCTTGGTATCAACCTCTATGACCTCTCTAGTCGCTTCCTCTTCCTCTACCTCTGGAATTTTGATCTTGTTTCCTCCTACTCTTGTCTTCAATATTTATATCCAATTGATAACATTGGTGCACTATAATGGCACTTAGAAGATTCATCTCTTCTTGAATACTCCATTTTAGACAATTTAGGTATCTAGCGACACTAAGGCTTTCATCCTCAGACACATTAGATCTCATACAAATCTTTTGAAATTCCTTAGCGTAGGAATTTACATCAAGATCCTTATGTCTAAATCTCTTTCTCTTCTTGTGTAATTAGATTTTGTAATCATCTGGCATGTATAACTCACTCACTTTGACAACCATTCCTTTCCAAGTGGAAAATGGTTTCTTGTATTCTTTCTCCCTTTCTAGCTGAATGAACTTCCACCATGTCAATGTAGAGCCTCTAATTCTTTACTTTTCCACCTTGACCTTCTGAGCTTTGGTGACTCCATCACATTCAAAGTGATTCTCCATACCTTCTATCTAGTCCATGACTAGATATGCCTCCATCTTCCCACTGAATAGTAGTATCCCTTCAAGTGATTTTCCACTCATGGCTTTCAAAGCCTTTAAGAATGGTTCTTTCTGCAAGACAGGGTCAAGTTCAGGGACTTTATCCTCTTTTGAAACCTCTTTACCCTTAGCTTCTTTCCCTTCCAACTTATCATTGACTTCATCAGTCTTGGTCTGTACTTCACTCAATGCTTTCTAAAGTTGAGCTATTGTTTCCCTTAATAGCTTATTATCCTCCTCCTGATCATCGAGCTTCTTGGTCAATTCCACATTAGTCACCATTTTTGTGAACCCACTAGACTGACAATCTCAAATGCACTAGACAATCCCAAATATTTTTGGGGCTTCGATACCAATGTGTTAGGGAGGTTGGATGAATCACTCATTGATTCATGCTCCTAGTCTTATCACATGACTTCTAGGGTTTCTTAACTACACTCCTTGGAAACTATAGGTTCCTCAACCAATGTTGATCCCCTGGTTACTTTGGCCAACCTAACTAACAACAAAGAATCAATCAACCAAGACTTATATTTGGTGCATTCTAGCTTTTCTACCTCTTGCCCTTACTCCAACATAAAGGCTTGCAACCTCCATATGAATAAGTTTACCTTGAACAAGTGTAGAGGAATCTTAAGATATATTTAAATACTCCACTAGGGGTGTTAGGAGTCCCATCTAGTTCAAATATATAGTCGATTTCTCCAATCTTTCACAAAATAGGCCTAATAGGCTAGTACCCCTATTAGGTCTCCTACACCGAGAAAATAGTGATTTTATCTCAACTCTTCCAAAGGAACCCTAAAAATTTTCTTGGGATTTTTCAAAGATTTTCTAACCCCTCAAGGATTTTTGGGGTCTTGGGGTCACCACCTTCCGTACTGTACCCTAACTTAAAATGAGTGGTTTTATGCATTTTCAAAGACTTCATTGGATTCTAACCAAGATGGAATGAATTAGACCATCCATTGGATTGGTGTGACCTTTTCCTTCTTAGCAAAGCATGGAAAGACTCCTAACTTCAATCTCCAAAGGGAATTTTGGCTCTAACTAATCACCTCTGCAAATGGTGCTCTCTGCAACTTGATCTTCCCTAGCTGGGCTCTTCCCTAGCTTGCCTAGGGAAAGAATTTAAAAGAATTCCTCAGAATTTGAGGGCCCAAGATCCTACAAAATATATGTGCATGGAGTCTACTCACTATTCCCAAGATACCGTACCAAGTGGATGGTGGGAAAGTGAATTAGATCTCCATCTTTGTACACTGCCTGGATTGAACTAGTGACAGTGCCAAATCAAACTTATTTACAAAAGAACACAAAAAAAAATCAAAACACCTAATCTAAGCCATGCATGAGTTACAGTGCAAGCTTCAATCCATTAACTGCCTAGTGTTGCAAAATAACTGAAAATTACACACAAACAAACACAAAATCTTGATTTCTTCAAATTAATGTCCGTACAAAAGGCGTCCAACCTTTCATCATGGTCAATCCATGTCTTATGTAGGGTGGTTAGGTATTTAGTTACCTCTTAGGGATCTTTTCCATTAGGTTGTAAAAAGTTGGCAATGTTGTCCGAGCAATAGTTCAAAGTTGCAAAAGTTGCAAAAATGCAACTTTTACATCTTTTTGACAATTTCTTGCAAAACTAACTTAACGAGTTTCAATGCTCACCAAACCTTACCAAAATCTCTAATCATGTTTAAAACATTATTCTATCCCATCCTAGACCCTACTGACATCATGCTGACATCATCAATCCATTTGTGCAAATCAGGAGGCTTTACAACTTTTTATCCCCTAATTGCAACTTATGAAAAGGTCCTAAAACTCTATAGACCAAGCCTTATTGTACTCTCTACCATGGTCAACATGACCTTAAAGAAAAATTCAAAATACCTTAAAGGATTGTTTAAGCAATCCATGGGTGCTCCTGCACCAATGATGTTCAAGAATTTGATACTTGGAGAACTTGATTTTGGATGCCTAACTTCAAATCTTGAATCCAATTTCTCAATTGAATCTTTAATACCTTGATCACCTAATTGTATTGCTTCCCATTATAAATTTCTCATTATACAAGGAATATTTCCATGTAGTATATGAGATATTTGATAGCATTTTTTTTAGATTTCATAGTCTTCTAATATTATTTTTTAGATCTCATAAAATTTGTGCAAGACCTCTATATATTGAGGCATTTGTAATGAAATTTTTATCTTTGATCTATATGCTCAACTAATTGTTGATGTATACGATCAAGAAGTGTTTCTTTTTTTAAATGAATACAAAGATTTATTTATTATTTGCAACAATTTTGTGTTCTTATTTTCTTCATATAGTATTAGAGAAGGTTCCATAAGTTATTGGATTAAAAAATTTACAGATTGTGGGTGTGAAGTTTGAAGAGTCTAAAATAAAACATCATAGGAATCATAGACCATAGTTCATAGAGGACAAAGGTCGCACCAATGTTACAGCTGATCAAAATGATATCATCAAAATTGAAAGGAAAAAGACAACCCTGTTATTTTTAGATGTCACCTCTAAAAGATGTAAAGATGGTCTTGTAAAATGAGATCAAAATCAACTGGATTAAATGTTGAAACAAAGAGGAGATTCGGCCAGCAAGAAGCAAAGTATAAATCTCACACACATGCACAGAGATATATTAATACAGTAACAATTTATTTTTCAATAACAATAACAATAACAATTTATTTTTCAATAAAAACATAAATCTCACACACACACACAATGAGAGAATAGGAAGCGATTTGTTACAATGATGGATGGTAATTTTCTAAACTAATTTAGACGATGATAATTACATGATCTAGAATATATGTTTAATTGCACTGACTGAATCTAGCATGGTTATAAAGGAGGCTCTAATAATTTTTCCACGTCTGAAGAAGATTTTCCCATTCAAATCTCATATGTACCCTTCCCACTTATTCCACTCCTCATAGAAAAAGTAATATCAGAATATACTAAAACAGTATAGAGACCCACTCCTCCAAACATATTGTGGTAAAAGTACCTCAAATTTTATGTGAATCATATTTTACCCATTCTTAATCATTTTTTTTTTCCAAATGATTATACAGGAAAAATCAAATGTACATATACCCCATTACAATGCATTGAGACTCATTTTCAAACACCAATTCGTTTGACAGTCAACAGTCAATTCTAATAAAAATAAAATAAATATATTTTCATATGAATGATATATAATATTACTATTAACTTGAATGATATTTGAATTGAAATGATCAAAATAGCTATTTTAAACTCATGCTTTAGCCTATAAGAACCTTGAGAATTAGATATTGCAATGACCCAAGATACAGAAATTAAGAAATAACATCTATGATTTCGTTATGTCGTTCTGCACAAGGACCATATGGTAAGAAACACTTAACAATGGATTACAAGTAAACACTGCACCGAACATTGGCAGTCTTGTTGTAGAGGAAACTACAGTTCCTATTGTTTGTCAGAATAAAACCAAAGATTGTGTTATTTAATGTAATATTCTAATTTACCGTGTAATAACATTATTTCAAACAATATGGAAGCATATGAAAGATATTAGAATTCTATAATTCAAAAAATGTTCTAATAATTTCTAAACTCGATTGTATAAAAATTATTTATCATCCACATTTCAGATAACACTAATCACATTATAAGTGATCACACTACATTAGTATCATAATACAAAAGAATATAAGAAATAAGATGAATCGAACATATTTCAGTTGAAATATTGGTGAAATCATTTCGAACATAGACGTTTACTTGTTTCTTAATGGATGAACAAAGTCCATCATGAATTTGAACTAAACAAAGGTTTCCATTACGTAGCTGATTGTGTGGATTAATGTGGTTTAGAGTCTCCCAATCAATAATGAAGTTCAATTTTCTATGTTGGATTCAGATTTCATGTTGTGAGCAAACCGCTTTTTTGGTTGGATATGTGTTGTATTTTATACATCTTTAATGAAAGGTTCAGTTCTATTCAAAATTTAATTGAGATTTTTTTTTTTTTTTCTCCAAAGAAAAAGTGGCAAAGCTGAACTGAAGTTAATGTTTTATAGCTATCTGAAATATTTTAAGAGTTACTTTAAATTTTTAATAATAATATTATTATTTTTTAGGTGTTAATTATTTTCATTTTTGTTCTTAAAATGTTTTAAAGGATGTACATTTGATATATGTGATGTGCAATTATTCATGTTATATGTCTTAAAAAAAAAATTAATTGAATAAAAAATAGAAAATATTGAATTATTTATATGTTTGTTGGTTAAATATTTTGGAAGTGTTTATAGACTCACCATTTATAAAATGGTCAATTTAGACAGTGAGATGAAATCTCTTCTCTCATAAAGAGGAGGCACCAAACAAACTAAATACTTATATAGAATTACAAATTTAACTTAGATTGGGGCATTACAACATGTTACTCTTTTTTTTTAGTACTGATTCTCTTTTTTTTCACATGAACCTTGATACAAACTTATGATCTTCACAATTTCACTATAAAGCATTTGTTGGAGCAATAATACCAATAGACATATGACTAGATGAAAGAAGAACCCTAAGCATACAAGTGAAATATAAAGCTAGGACACTCAATAAGCACATAGACTTATGCACTATTTCACAATGATGAAATGATGAAGCAATAGTATAATACCACACAAAAACTCTTAACATAAAACAACTTATGATATAAAATAGCAAATATAATCGCACCACAAAGACTACGAATTTTTATTCACAAATCACTAACCTATATCTTTCAAACTTGAAATATGTAGCCCAAAGTCTGTAAAAAAATAAATTGAATGCTCTATTTAAACAGAATAATGATCGCTTATATATTCCCAATTAACTCAAGATAATGCTATCCCTATGACATAAGAACATAATAATCACATAATATTAAATCTCAACACAAAGATTGACAATATGAGTTTCCTCTAAGGTTAAGCCCAGTTTTCTTGTGACCCCATTTGTAAATTCTTCAGCAAGTGTTATGCTCTATGAACCATTCATTATTTTCCAGCAAGAAATTGAGTCCACTTTCGGGCCAAAAGTAGAGCTATTTTCCTTGGTTGTCATGTTTGACATAAAAAATTGAAGCACTTACATCTTGAAATAAGTTAGTAATAAGAATCATAATACTCGAATTCCACTTTCTAAATATGTAATTTATATAAATACTTAGATGATACAAATTAATTTTTAATAAGTATTTTTGAGAATCATATTTTAAAAGTCACTTTTTTCAAGACCATATTGTGCCTCTGCACGACAAGCATAATTTGACCTAAATGATATAATTTTTATTTATCTTTTTAGAAAATAGTTTGGACACAAGATCAATGGGAATATGTTTTTGGTAATATTTTTAAATATTATTTTTTGTTAATTTTGTTTTTGGCATATTTGCAATTTTTTAAACCCCTCATGTATGACAAGCTAAATTTTACCTAAACTTACAAGTTTTTTAAAAGTGTATAGAATTGTTTGTAGTTTCGTGGCATATACTTTATTTTTCAAAAATGTAGAAATGAAAAACATATTAAAAAAAAAGAAAGCTTATCAATTCAAGTTTATGCACCTATTTCAATCGAATTAATTAAAAAATGAAAAATATTATATAGTTTTAAAAAAATTGTATATTTAGAATCTACATACTCTCATTTGTAATGGGATTTTTTTTTCTGTCAAAATATTATGTAGAAAACATATTCAAATATTTTTTTGAATTGCCTACTTTCTCTAAACATTAAGATGAGCTTTTTGTCTAAACATTGAGATGGCCTTCAAAGTGCAAGTTAAACTAGATCCAAAGCTATAGTTTGGTTAACCATGCCTTTTCCCAAACTAAAACCCAAAGCTATTCCCTTGGCAATAATTTAAATTTCATTAAATGGGGTCACAAATTAAAAATGTGGCTGCAATTCATTAGTAGGGTCACTTTTTATTTATTTATTTTTAATTTATAATGTTTACAAACATAAAAATGCTCTCTCTCTCTCTCTCTCTCTCTCTCTCTCTCTCTCTCTCTCTCTCTCTCTCTCTCT